>PVHP010004705.1:0-69338 GCA_004024765.1 Zapus hudsonius | reverse complement strand
TCGAGGAGAGAGAGAGAGAGAGAGAGAGAGAGAGAGAGAGAGAGAGAGAGAGAGAGAGAGACCATGTGGTGTATGCCTGGCCCAATAAAGAGCTCCTTGGAGAGAGAGATCCCATCTCCCACAGCTAAGAGTCATTGTCTCTGCTTGGGAGCTAGCCTGAGGTTGGCCTTCCACACACTGCGGTTTATTATGGCATGGGGGAGGGGGAAGCTTGCTCCAAGGAGGTGGGAAACCACTGACCTTGCACATCCCAGAAAGAGGGGCAAGGACAAGCTCCCCTATCAGGAAGGGGACATCCAGGGCAAGCCTCAGGTTCTGTGATACCAGGTCCCTTCCCTGCTGCTAAGTGTACTCTCAGAAGCCACCAGAAGGGGGTCAGCTCATCAGGGACAAGTCAATCCCCTGGGGCTCTTACTTATAACTTTGTTTGTAGATAGAAAGCCTTTTCCGCCTGGGCTCCTCATCTCAAGCCTTTCTGCCTGAAACAATCACATTATTTAATTTAGACGAGTGAAGTTACCTTAGATCAATTATACTTATTTTTCCTGTGTAATTTCCAAAGCTTAATATCTGCATTTGGGCCCAGCCTGGGGGACAGGTTGTCTAGCTGAGTCCTAAACGATTTCAGCCCTTAATTCAATTGTACTTCTACCATGGCCTGAGCAGCGAGCATAATTCTTTTAACCCTAAGATGTCTCATTAACAATGATCTAATAGCACACATTTAAATATAGGTCACTGAGGTGGGCTGCTGAGGAGTAGAAGACATGTCATAACTTTGAAGATTGCACAGCTGTTTTTTTTTTTTAGTGGAACTGGGTCCCCCTGACACAACCACACCCCAACTCCGGGCTTAATTTGAAACAATTGCTTCAACAAAAACAGTTTATGTTCTGCAGTTCAAGGTCGAGAACTAACCTTGGCTCGGAAATGGAGAGGACATCTGACTGTGAGTGATGAAACAGAAGAGGTGATTCTTGCCAATGTGACATAATAGAAAAGATCTCTCCTCTCAGGCTGGATGACAGTCTCATCCCAGTTATGACAGGCACCAGCAGTGTGACCTACCTGGGGCACAGCTCTTACCCTCTCTGGCCTCAATGTGCACACCTGTGAAAGGGGACGGCAGCGGCTTTGGGCCAAGGGTTCCTACCTTCAGAGGGCATGCTCAACCTGCTCCAGTGAGCTCTTTTCAATCAGCTCACTCTCCGTAATTAAATCCATTTGTTTAAAAGAGGAAGCTCACATATCAACATGGAAAAACCTCAAGAACATTTGTAGAAGGATTCACGCAGAATGATAGCATTTGTATAAACTTTATACATACGCAAAAGGGTGCTTTCTATTGTCTCAAAGGGTGAAGGGGATGTGTGGGTGCCACGAGAGGTCAAGATGTGGGCTACCTTTGGGGAGGAGGGAGGAGACATGGACTGGGAGGAGTCTCAAGGGAGACTTCTGCAGGGATGGCCACTGTTTTCAAAAACAACCTGGCTGTAGTTCAATAGGCGGGTTACTAGTTAACTTACAATTAGTTGTTAACCGACAATTAGCTCACTTTTCTATGTGTGTGTTAAGCCTTATATACATATATATATATGCAATAAAAAACTTTAGGAATACCAACATATTTTAGGGATATATCCATATCTAATAGTACATATTAAGTATAAGTATCTATGCATACAATCTATATTGCATATTTACATGAAACCTATTAAATTGGGGGGTAATTGGGGGTAAAGGAATATATATGTATATATATATACATATATATATATATATGGTCAGTGGGCAGAGCTTGGTCCCTCTGGAAAGGCAGGGGTGGCCTATGAGTTCTTCTAATCTGTCATCACTGAGAACCCTTCCCAGCCTGGAATCTTCTTCATCTGCCAAGTACATGTATTTAGTTTATGGCTATGTGGCTACACACACATTTATGGGTGCTGGTCTCAGTGTTGGGCAGCACTGATTATCTAAGTCCAGTGGCTGTATGTCCTTGCTGGTTGCATGTCTACTCTCAGAAGAGTCTCCTAAGCCCCAAGGCCTGCCATCACCTGCCTCTCCTACTCTTTCCATGGAAAGGTGGGTCCTAGTGCCATGGTGGAGGAGTATTGGAACTCACTGTAACTCACTGCTACATCCGCCAATGGCAATGCGAATTGCCAGTCTTCTCAGAGGGAAATGTGAGCCTTGAGAGGTCAGTGAAAAAGGAAGGTCATCGGGATAGGCAAGGACGGCCTGTGGGGAGCTCTATTAGTTGAGTTCTCTAGAGGAACAGAACTGATACAATGAATTGGTATTATAAAGGGGATTTATTGGATCAGTTTACAGTAGTCTAACAATAGCTGTTTACAGGCTTGAGTGTCAAGGAACCCAGTAGCTGTTCAGGCCACATGGCAGGATGTCTCAGCAGTCCCAAACCAGCACTGAAGGCCTGGAAGATTCCTAGGAAGCTGTGGACCTTCAGTCCATGTTGGAAAGTTGATGAAACTTGGTTCCAATGCCAACGAAGTAGAGCTGAGCAGGGTAGAGGCACTGATGAATGAACAGAGGGGCCAACCAGGTACAAAACACACACTGATGTGAAGCACAGGGTCAGGCAAAAAAAGGACTGTGTTCTCTCAGAGCTTCCTTACATAGAGCCCACCACCAGAAGGCTCCCACTCTGAACAGGACTCACTCTGGAGGAAGGACTTTCTCCTTAGTCTTTCCTGCGTGCAACCTCATAGACCCATCCAAGAGGAATGTCTCTGGATTCCTAATCTGATCAAGTTGACAGCAAAATTTCCTCATCACAAGTGCTTCCTCTAATCCTGTCATCACGGGGAACCCTGTCCTGCCTGGAACCTTCTCCATTTGCCACCATCAAGACTCTGCTTGGACTTTCAGGTCTTTCTAGCCTCCTCCAAGCATATGAGGACAAAGGGTGTGCAAAGAGTCAGGGGACAGTCTGAGGTCTTAGGGAGTGACCTCCAGAAGGGGAGTGTGACCTGGAAAAGATGAAATGAAGACCTGGGAAGAGAAGGATGGTGCAAGACAAAGCAATGGGGGTATATATTCAGATGCTGAGGCCCGGGCTGGTGAGATGCCCCCAGGGAGAGAGTAGAAGAGAAAAATGGGATGGTGTTCGGATGGGTCCCTGAGGTGAGGGTGGACCTAGAGGTCTGGGGAGGAGCAGGTGAGGCTTGAGAAGGGAGAGAGCCAGAGAGGGTGGTGGCTCACAGGTAAACAATGCTAGATTCAGAAATGCATCAGCCACAGGATCAAGGTTCCCAGCCAAAAAGGATGAGCAAAAAGCTGAGAGCCACTATTCCTGTTTCCTGTAGGCTAGGAAGTCAGGAGCCTCTGGTGTTAACACGTCACCAACAGGTAGATTCCTAACCACAAGTTCAAACTCTCTGGATCTAAATATCTAGAATGGGGCTCAGAAATCTACTAGACTAGTGTGACCTCTCTAGCAAGAAGAAATGACCTGTGAGGACATAACTCCATCTGACAGGCATCATGGAGTCCTGATAGATGTGACTTCTGGGCTATCTTAATAAGGGTCAGCATACCCTTTTTACAGGTGAGGAAAGCGAGGCTCAGAAGTTGAAGGCCACCTTGACAGGGTTTAGAATAACCATGGAAGAGATTTCTGGTTATGTCTGTGGGATTTTCTAGATTAGAGTTGTGGCATTGGGGTATTTATCCTAACTGTGGGAGGCTCCATCTCATGGGCATAATGTCTGGATGATATAAAAATGATAAAGGGGATGGCGATCTCAGCACTGAGAGTGCTTTCCACTTAGGCACAAGGAGCTTCTCCTGGGCACCGTTCTGCTCCACCAGCATTGAAAATGCTTTGTGGCATAAAGAGGACAATACATGGAGACATGGCCTCTATTCTTAGGTGAGAGGCTGGAATAATGTAAAGAGGTTCATTCTTCCAAAACAGATCAGCAGATTCTATGTAATCCCAGTTGAAATTCAGTGGAATTTTTTTTTATCAAACTCTGCAAGCTAATTCTGAAATTTACAGGGAGACTATAGCCAATGAATTTCCAAAGAAGGACTAGAGAATCTTGCTTCTCTACATAGGAAATCTTATTATAAAGCAATGGTGATTAAGCAATGAGGTATTTGATGCTGAAGGACCGATAAATATATCAATAGACCAGAGAGAAAGCCCAGGAAAAGCCCCATGTATAAGAGGAAGAAAGTTTGTTTAAGACAGAAAATTGGTTTCTGACCACAGCAGAGATGGAATTGCTTACTGGAATAATATATTGCCTGTAACTAATATGAAAACTAACAAAATGGAATCCCTACCTCACACCTTACCCAACATGAACTCCCACTGGGAATATTAAAGACATAAATATAAAGGACAAATTGTCAATTTTTGAAATGTAATTCAGAAAATGTCAAGAAGAAAGGATGTGAAAAGAATAAAAACTATAAAAAACAGTAAGAAAATGTTGCTACATTAAATGATAGGAATATTCACAATCTCTATCAAAATCATCATGAATGGAGCAAAGTCTTAGAACACAACCAAGTGAGGATGTTTGGAACACAATAAACAAAAACCACGACACAGAAAATTTTATGAATTTCTGTAAATTAGGAAAACATGAGCCAACAGACAATTCTGTAAACATGTGTCATCAGTTCACAGAAGAAATAGAACACAAATGACCCATAAGCATGTGAGGTGTCCAGTGTCATCAATAGTCAGGGAGGTGCAAATTAAACCACAATAAAATACTCTCTCACACCCAGAAGACTGTCAAAAAGTGAAAAGTCTAATACTTCAGTCTAATGATGATATGAAGAAATTAGGAGTTTTAATTGGTTCAATCATTTTTATTATATTGCATGTGTAAGCATGTGTGGTATGTGAATATGAATCCAGGCATGTATGCGTGTGTGTGTGTGTGTGTGTGTGTACACATGTGTACGTGAGTATATGGAGGCCAGAGGTCAAAGTCTGGTGTCTTCCTCAATCAGTCTCTAATATATATATATATATATATATATATATATACATATATATGTATATATATATTTCATTACATATGCATCTTCTTCGATAGGCAGTGTTCTACGTTGTATTTTGAGACAGGGTCTCTCACTGAACCTTGAGCATGCTGGAATAGCTGCCCAGCAAACTCAAAGCATCCTCCTGCCTCTGTCTTCCCAATCCTGGGATTATAGGTGTGTCCCACCTAGCCCAGCTTTTATGTGGGATGTGGGGATCTGAGCTCAAGTCTTCATGCTTGCATAGAAAGCATATCCTCAGGCCTGGTTCAGCCCCTTTAGAAAATAGTTTGAGTCTGACATTACTTGCCAAAGCTGAACAAACACATACTGTGGTGGATTGAATCAGATTTCCTCCATAAACTCATGTGTTTATGCGCTTGGTCCCCAGCCAATGGCAATTTAGGAAGTGGAGCTTTGCAGGCAGAGGTGTGTTGTTGGTGGAGGGCTTAGTATTGTGATAGCCAGCTCCCCCTGGCTAACGTTCAACTTACTCTCCTGCTGCTGTTGTCCACCTGATGTTGACAAGGAGATGTCCAGCCTCTGTTCTGCTGTCTTTTCCCTGCTGTCATGGAGCTTCCCCACAAGACTTTTCTCCCATCACCTCTTTTGTCCAATGGTTTTGTACCAGCAAGGAGAAGGTAATTACAACACATACCCTTCAAAAATGCACTTCTAAGAATAAATCATAGATAAACTCTTGCAAACCCATATGGGAGATATGTTAAGAAGCTTACAGGCAGGATTGTTTGAAACAACAACAGCAAATCTCTGGAAGCAGCCCAAAACTCCAAATGTCCTTCATGTTAAATAAGTGAGAAATTGTATTTCTTCATTCAGTAGAATGACTATATACAACGATGAAAACAAAGGAACTACGGCAAACTCCGTTATCCTGGATGAATTTCAGAAAACATTACAGTAAGCCAAGGAAGTCATAGAACAATATCTATCATCAGATTTCTTGTATATGAAATTCCAAAAGTAATAAAACGAAATATTATAATATTTAGAAATATATTCACAGGTAGTAATGCTATAAAGAAGACAGAAATAATAATTGCTGAATTTAGGAGGGGGTGGGGGATGGGAAGACATAAGAAGAGCCATAGCTGGATGTTTCCTAGCCAGTAGAGCTGGATGGGTTCATGTATGTTTGTGTTATAATGATTACTAACTTGTGAACAGACCTTAATGTTTTATATACCTTTTCTCATATATGATAAAGTTTATACTGTTTCAAATGCAGAGTGTTGGTGCATACTTCTGAGAGTCCATGCTTTATTTGGTTAGTTATGGAATACCTGCTGTATACAACTTGGCATTTCCATTTCTGAGGTTCTACCCTGCTCTAATATTCCCAGATAGATGGAGCCTGGTGCAAGACTGACCCCACACACCCTTGCCTCATAGAAAGAAATAAAGCAGGTGAGACCTTTGTCCCCTCACCCTCATGACCAGCTCATAGCTATCTTTTCTTACAAAGTATTTATTTGCAAGCAAAGAGAGATGAAGAAGAGAGCGAGAGAGAGGGAGAGAATGGGCACATCAGGGCCTCCAGCTTCTGCAAACAAACTCCAGATGTGCGTACCACTGCATACCTGGCTTTATGTGGGTACTGGGAATCAAACCCAGGTCATTGGGCTTTGCAGGCAAACACCTTAGCTGCTGAGCCTTCTTTCCAGCCCTCCTCAGGAGCATCTTAAGGATGTGTCTGGGGAATCCTGTTGAAGAGGAAAAAGCCCCTCCTTTTGCCTTTTTTTCCAGGAGACTATGCTCCTTTCTCAACTCCTGGCTCTTCTCCTGCCATACATGTTACCTCTCTTCTTCGCGTGGCCTTGGTCATTAACACAGAGTCCTAGTCAGGCCCCAGAGACACTCTGCTGTGCAACCTGGTGCTCCCTGCCCTTGTCCCCTGCACCTCTGTCCTTGCCTGAGACAAGAGCCATTGGAAGGAGAGAGTGATAGGTCTGAACTTATTTCTGAAAGCTATTTTTGGTAGCCACTAAGCTTCTGAGGGCCAGGGGAGAGAGAGATGGAGTGAGGCAGCAATTGGAGGCTGTACAGTTGCATGGGAAAGAGATGACATGGCATGGAATGGGGAAGTCATGACAGAGGTGCAGAGATGTCATGATTTAAAGCCCACAGAACCTTCCACAGGATTGGATATGAGAGGAAGAGCAAATCAGGAGTCAAGGCTGATTCCAAGGTCAGTGCCCCCAGGAGCCTGGCCCAGGAAGACTGTGGCAGAGTGACCTGTGTGTCAGTCAGGAAGGTGTGTCAGAGATTCTTTCTTGGACATGGTCAGTGCCAAGAACTTTTGCCTTCCCCGGTTTCCCAGTCTGTAGTTCTATAGAGGTGCTGGAACTCAGGGTGGAGATCTACTCAGAGCATGTAAAGTGGGAGGTCAGTGGGGGATGGAGGCTCTTTAATACTGTGCTTGACTGGCTTTGGAACCTAACAAAGAAGAAGCTAGGGACTGAGCCCATCTTTATAGATCCGGAGTTTTGAAAACTCTCAGGGGCATCAGTGGGAAGTACATTGATTTCAACTCGCATGGGTCTTGTATGCTATTTTCAGATATACATAATGTGGATCAGTGACCAATAGCCCTGAGTCAGGCTAGCTGCAATAAAAGAGTCAATCTCTCTGATAGAGGAAACATCAAGCGATAGGGAGTGAGGAAGGAAAATAAGAAAGCATGTAGACGGATATCTTTTCTTCTTGCCTTGGTTTCCCCACTGGTGCCTTGAAGGTAAAGGCTCTGACAGTGCCTCAGGACTCAGCATCTTGGGTTCCAGATGCCTCCCATCCCAGCCTCTGTGTGACAGGGCTGTGGTGTCTGCGGGGAAATGGTCAGATCTGGACTAACAGCGCCAGCTATCACTTTGTGTCCCATGGCCTGTGTCACCAAATGCCATGGTAAGTGGAAGTGACGCCTCCCCGGAGACCATGCTAGCTCTGATAATGCTCCAGCCTTCTGCCCATCACTTGCCCTCAGGCCACCTGGAGGGGCAGGATGCAGGGCAGGGCACCAAAGAAGCCACATGGCCCCATGGCTCTTGGAACTGTAAGCAGGGAATCTGGGCCGGAGATGGAAGAGACGTCTTCTCCTTTAGCCAAGCCCCAGCCTGGTATCCTTACTGTGTCCCCCAGATGTCTTTGAAGCCACAGGGGAAACTCTGAGATCTGAGGGTGGGTGAGCTCTAGGATGATGTACATGCAGCGGGGGAGTGTCTCCCTTCACCTCTCCACATCCACCCTCCTATCTGTCCCTGTTGTCATTCACCTTTCTGCCAGTGCAGCCCTCCCAGCAGCTCCCTGCCACCCCCAGGACTCCGGTCTTGCTCTGCCTGGAGACTTTCTCTGGTAGCAGCCACATATGCATCCCAGATCAGGATGGAAACACTGAGAATCCTGGAACAGCCTTTCTGAACAAATGTTCCAGCTTCCTTGTCCCTCTGATCTGAGGGCTAACTCACAGGCATGCTCTATCCTAACAGGATACCAGTGCTCATGACCCAAACTGCTCCTTAATCCTCCCTTTGTTGGTATCCTTCCCTTTCCTGCCTCAGTTTCCCAACTGACTGCTCCCAAGGATTGCCTTCCAAAATAAATCGCATGCATTCAGATAAACGTGTTTCAGGCTTAGCTTCTGGAATACTCCAAAACAAAACAGTCCCAACCAATAAAAGAAGTCTTTTTTTTAAGTTCAGTTTCCTATGCATTTCTGCTTCACTATCTATGAAACAGGTTACTTCGGGGACTGTCCTTGCCCCTAGTAGGAAAATCACACTTAAAACCTCACCCGGCCAAACACACAATGCAGTATAAAAAGGAGGATTTGATTATGTTATGAGAGGTGCTTATCAGGAAAGGGTTCACATGGAGATAGCATTGGTGGTTTTGGAAGATAAACAGGAATTCTCCAAGCAAACAAAAGGACAGCCTACTTGAAAACTCAGAAGTCTATAACAACATAAGCATAAAGTTCAGGGAACTATTAGTAGTAGATTACCTCCTAGGTTTCCAGAGAATAAAGTATATTTTGGAGATGGTAAAAGTTTAGAGAAAGTGAGAGGAGAATTAATAGCAAGGGGTATGGTTAAACCAACAGGTAGAATCTTGTTTATACTGTCAATGGCGTTTAGATATTATCTTTGAAAGATAGGAGTACTTTTTAAAATTGGGGGTTACCTCTTCTGATTGCCTAAGTATAAAACGCTCATTGTGGAAAAGTTAGCAGATAGAAAGAAGCATAGGGAAGAAAATAAGATTTCCCTCAATCAAGGGCTCATTTAATTATGTTGATGTGTTGGTGTGTCTCAGGGGATTTTTTAGACAGCGAGGGTTCAGGTGAGTTTGCAGAAGAGCTCTGGCAGCCTAGGATTCTAAAGTGGCTGAGAAGACACTGATGTCCAGAGACCAGTGACCAGTGGAGAAGCTGCTACAGGGAGAGGCAGAGAGATTCTCTGGAGCTTCAGAGGGACTGGTAGGGCTCTGCAGGCATTTAGAAGGTGGGATTCTCAGGGCTCAAGGACCATTGGGATGGATGTGGAGGAGAGGGGAGGAGGGAACCTGCTGGCACCATTAAAGGGATTCAGGTGTCTCAATCTGTAGTGGGTGGGAGAGGCAGAGGTTGGAGCCAAGAGAACTACCTACCTTTCATTTCAGCTCTGTCACCTCCCACCTGTGGGACCCCAGATTCTGTGTGTTCTTTCCTACAGGCTGTCACAGTGGGTCTTGATGGTTGGAAACCTATGGTCTCCAGCTGTCATCCCGAAACCTCTGCTCCATCCCTTCCCAGACCCCTTGCCTCCCATCACCAGGCCACAAAATGCCAGAGCAGACAGACTTCCCTTCCTTTCCTCTCTGCATCCTGCCAACAAGACATCTGCCATGCTGGTCACACTTGTGAAATTGCTCTGAAACACCCATGCACCTTCCACTCATTTACCCATTCATTCATTCATTCATTCCACATACTCAATGATGCCTAGTATTTCAGGTGCTAGGAACCCAGGGGTGTGCAGAACAGATGTCTCTACTCTCATGCAGTTCATTTGTCATGCAATGGGAGAGGAAAATAAATTAGGACAGAGAGTAAGGGTGAAATTTAGATATAGGCTGGACAGGGAGCATCTGGAGTAAGACATGTACAACCCAGACAGAAGAAATAGTATGTGTGACAGCGTGGGGTGGGTATTGAAGACATGGAAAGGTCTGTGTAGGTTGCCGGATCTAAAGTCCTGCCCATGCCACTAGTGCTGTCCCCTTTCGGAAGCATCCGGGCCTCCCAACCTGTAGCTCTTGCTGACTCCGCTTCACCAAACTCCCATGCCCCTGTGGTCATAGCCAGCACTAACCACTCTGAGCTGGGGGTTTCTGGGTTGAAGGCAGTATCTCCATAGCTCACTTAGCTATTAGGGCTGTTCAGGCATGCACTAAGGGGTCCGCCTCTAGCTGGTGATGAATAAACTCATCAATCCATAATGAGCTGGTGACTACTGGGAACAAATGGCTCACTCCTTAAAAATGTCATCTTTTCAAACCACAGTCCCGTTTCCTTCACCTTGCTCCATTACCATTCTTTTCTACCCCTCCCTTCCATGGTACACACGGCTTCTCACCCACCATATAATGTTTTTATTTATTTATTCTATTTCCTGTTTTCCTCCGTCTTGCAGCATTGAACACAAACCCCAACTCTGTGGCTGAAGAAGTCTAGCCTGGTACACAGTAAGAACGAATGAGTGAAGGAATTAGTAAATAAATAAATATCAGTTCTCAGCCTCATACAAGCTCACGGTTTCCAGTGCCAGGCTAGTCTGCTGGTCACAAATAGAGACACAAATCAAATACTGGCCTATGACTTTTTAACACGCTGAGCCAGCCAAACAAAACTGCAGGGCAACAGCTTGCAGTCCTGATCACCGAACCATTCCATTTTGTTGATAGAGGAACTCTGACCAGGTAGTTCAGGTGGCCTGGGTGGATGACAACCTTGGTGCCCTGCAGCACAGGGTCAGTGGCTTCCCTCTGCGACCCCAATCCTTTCCTATCCCCTCTCTGATCAACACAGACTCGAATTCCAGGAGTTTCCCCACCTTGATCAGAGTTCAGAACCTGGTTCTTTGGAAGCGACTTGTGCTATGACTCCAGCTTAAGATAGAAGCGTGCGAACCGGGTTCCCCGAGTCCCCTGGAGCCAGAGCCGCGGGAGGGAGCTGTGCCCCCGCCCCTGCCCACCCCGGCTGCGCTGTCAGCCTCCATTAGCGCTAACAGGCTCCAGACCGAGCGGGTCGGGCGCGGGGTAACCTGGGGCGCAGCTACATTATCAGGCCGCCCCCCTCCCGGCGTGGCCAGAGCCAGCCAGCCAGCCCGCGTCCCGCCGCTGGCCGCCCCGCGTCTCCAGCGCTCCTGGGGCCGCGCCCGAGTGCCACGCGGCGGAACCCAGCCTGGGCCGGTGCCCGGGCGCTGGCAGGCAGAGCGCGCGCCACCCGGGATCCCCGGCTGCCCGCCCCGGTGCGCAGAGCCGGTAGGTGTGCCGGGCAGCCCCGAGCCAAAGCGCCCACAAAGCTCAAGTGTCCGGAAAGGATCCCCCCGCCCCCGGGAGCTGTCAAAGGGGACCTGACCCATCTGGGGAGGGGCCACAAACGGATCCCCGCCCTGGCACAGCCCTGGGGAAACTTCAGCCTGGATGTGCGCAAACCCGGCTATTTAGGGGCGAGCTAGGGCAGGTGACCCAGGCAGAGCAAGGTGGGGTCTTCAGCTAGAGGATGTCCCCACCTCTGAGTTCTAGCCCAGTGGGGCGCGTCACAACCTCTGTTTCCAAATTTTTCTAATATTTGCTCTCCCTCTTTTTATTTTTTGAGAAGCCCAAGTTCCCTGAGCGCGCGCGGATCCGGATGTTCCCGGTGCTCCCGGGTGGTCTCGTGGGTGCCGGCAGGCAGGATGCTCCGGTGACCACCTCTTTTCCTTTCATACAAGTAGAGCATCGGCGTGTCCCAAGTACCTCTGAAGTCCCTCTCTCCAGCCGCACCATGCTTCTGGCTCGAATGAACCCGCAGGTGCAACCCGAGCACAGCGGGACGGAGCCGGTGCCTGAGCAGCCCCTGCGGCCACCGTGCAAAACTGCGGATCTGCTGGTAGTGAAGGAGCGCAATGGCGTCCAGTGCCTCCTGGCGTCCCAGGACAGAGACGCGCAGCCCCGGGAGACCTGGGGCAAGAAGATCGACTTCCTGTTGTCTGTGGTCGGCTTCGCTGTGGACCTGGCCAATGTGTGGCGCTTCCCCTACCTCTGCTACAAGAACGGTGGCGGTGAGCACTGGGTTGGGCCGAGGTTGTCAATTTGAGTGACTCCCTGGCTCATATCAGCAGCGGAGAGGGGATCAGGGGTACACATAGGGGACAATGAGGAGACAGTGGGCCGAATTTGGGGTGCAGGAAGGAACCCCATAGGGCACACGGAAATAGAATTGGAGTCTTTGGCACTAGGGAAATTGAGGCAGGACCTTGGACAGTGATTGGCAAGGCCTGGTTGGGTGTGGAACTCTTTGCTGGGATGCCAGGGGAGGTAGATCCTAGCTCTTGTAGGGCACCAGAAGTGCTTGGGGGTGTGACAACCAGATATAAGGTGACCCTAACTCCAGCACTCTGAGCCTTGGGTCAGGGTCCCTGGGCCAAGTAATAATAGAACTCAGATCACTTGGGTGTTTCAGGGTTAGTGCACATAACCTTCATGGAATTGGCCACTAGATGCCAACAGCTGGCCTGGGCCTGGAGGCAAGGAGCCTGGGAATGTTGGGGTCACGCCCCCCAACTCCACAGGTCCTGGCTACATTGTGGGGGTAGAGAGGGGCTTTGGGAAGACACAGTGAAGCATCTAAGCTCTTTCACCCTCCTGCTGGGCTGCCAGAGTCCACACCTGCCCCGAAATGAGAGCCCAGACATCAACTGCAGCCCGATATGGAGGGTAAGACAGAGCACCAGAGAATCGGTCTAGAGTCAGGATGCTGTACCCTAAGGACTTGCTTCCTTTCTGAGGGGCTTTGCACCTGGGGTTTCCAAAGTTCAAATCATCCCAGCCCCACCTCCTTAGCAAAGGTGAGCTCAGGGGTGCTCTGCGGAGAGGCAATAAAACGAGCTTCTACAGGAAGACAGTGACACTGCTCTAAAAACCTCTCTACTCACTGAGCAACTTTGCCCCATAGTAGTTCTGACTCGGGACTTGTCTGTGGTTAGTGGGAGGGAGGGTGAGAGTTCAGAGGAAGCAAAGGCAAGCTTATGACCTTGACCCCCTGGATTCAGGGCTCAAAGCTCTATGTTTCAGTGTGTTCTCTGGGCGGAACTTGCTTTGGGATAAATGACAGTGTTTGTGGAGAGGGTGTGGTCACCAGAAACAACAGTTGGCACTTCACTGAGCTGAGGACGCAGTGCACGCTTGTAGTCTATGCTCCCTCTGGGAAAGGTAACCAAGGCCGGAACCAACAGATGAGTGTGTCCATCATCTCCTCAGGTACCTCCAGAGATCAGTCTGTCCCTGTCAGATGCCCTAAGACAAGGTGGAAAGCAGTTGAGGGTGATGAATGGCCTGGGCGGGAGCTAGCCTCTGGGGTTCTTGCTCTTATGGGGGCTCAGTACCCATGTCTAGCCTGAGAATAGCAATGGGCAGAGAGAGGGGAGAGAAAGGTAAGGAAAGAAAATGCAATCCAGAGGGTAAACCTTTCCACATATGGTAGCGACAGCTCATCAAAGGATTCTGGGCAGGTTTGAGTACTCTGGCCCATGGGACCCAATGATGGCAGAAAAGGGGGTCACACTTTCTATATTTGTAGCAAGCAGGGAGATGATGAATGACAAGACAGATAAGGAGACCGCGGAACATGCTGCCTGTCCTCAGTGACCGTCTGAGACTGCTTGTCCCTAGACACTAGACATCTGTCATTAGTAAGCAACATTTTTCAGGGTCCTCTCAGTGTGGAGCACAGTGCTGGGCTCTTCAGAGGTTGCTTAGATGTATCTAGGCATCTGCTTGCCTGGTGTCTTAGTCACCAGAAGTCTTCCTTGCCATGCCGTGGTGATAAATCCTCATTGTCACCTGTGCTAGCTGAAACTCAAGCATTCCACATGGCCAGCTTGACACCCGAGCTAAGGAGATATTCCACAGTTTCCATCGATACTGTGTACACCGGGCCATTGTCACCAATGGACACAGAGCACCTGCTGCGTGCAGGGTGACAGACTGGTGCCAGGGAACAAAATGTAGCAAAACTGTCACAGGCTTCAATTTTTAGGTGCAATTGTCTCAAGATTTTCTTTTCTAGGTGTGTCAGCCCTACAATGACAAATGCTGAATTGTTCAGTAATTTGTCTTTCATGGGCCTGTCTCCCAAATGGGCTGTGGAACACTGAGGGCCCAGGCTGGAATTCTTTAATCCCTTATAAGGCCTAAATCCTAGGAATGTTCTAGAAGGTGCTCTACAAACTTTCATTGAATAAACAAATTAATGAAATGATCCAAGCTTCCAAAGACCTACTGCCATATTCACAAATCATGACAGAAACATGATAAGTAACAAAGTGAATAATGTCTCTCTCTCTCTCTCTCTCTCTCTCTCTCTCTCTCTCTCTCTCTCTCTCTCTCTCTCTCTCTGTGTGTGTGTGTGTGTGTGTGTGTGTGTGTGTGTGTGTGTGTAGATTTAGGCGTCTTAGCTATAAAGTTCCGGGTTCAAGTTTCTAGTTATATTATCTTTGGCACAATCCTTAGTTTACTCATCTGTTGAATGCAAATGATGACGTCCCCCCTACAGGGTGATTGAGTAGTAAATGCAGCAATGTCCATGGACAACCTGCATAGATTATGGTTTAGGAAAGGTGGCAACTGCCTTTCATCAACATAGTAGTTGGGACCACGTAGGAAATGCACGGGAAAGGTGACCAGAGCTGTCTCAAGACAGGCTGACTCAGTGGAGGTGAGCCTGGTAGGACCCATCCGCTCTGGACAGGTAAGACATAGACAAGCATGGTTTTAGCATGCACTGGGGGCAGGCTCCCCAAAAGAGGAGTGCAGACTGGCTGAAAGGCAAGCCAAGAGAGATAAGGGTGAGAGGCAAGTCGGGGCTGGGCTGCAGAGGCCATGAATGCTAGGCTAAGGGGTGGAGATGCTGTACCAGTGAATTTCCATTGCTTATTAGGATGTCTGCAATAGGCCTGAAGGGTAGTGCACACTCGTTTAACTCCTCCCCTCCCTACTCCAGGGGATGGATGCTCAGCTGCCTCTGTGGTCTTGATCTCTGCTGAGACCTCCTGTTGCTCTTCAGGGATTAATTTTCATTCAGTAATTCTGAATTCAGCTGGAGAAAGGGCAAGCCAACAGGTATTTCTGGAATCATGGAAGAAATAAAAAAATCTGAGTTTGAATCCCAATTTATCCACCAAGTGTGACCTCAGGTGTCACCTAGTTTACTCTCAAAATTCCTCAAAATCACTGGTTTAAAGGGGCGTGCCCTTAGGTGACTTCCTCAATCCATTGCTTTCTGATGCCCTGGTTAGAGCTGTGACAGAACCTGGCTTCACCATCCTGTCTTTCACTGGTGACCAGTCTCTGTGCTCTTCTGGTGCCAGTACTAACAGAGAACTCTCCAAGTCTGACTGCCTGTGCTGGCTCAGACTGGAGAATGTTTTGAAATGATGGAGGTGCCAATAGTTTAGGCCCCTGGCTAATATTTTCTGAATGGATTACTGGCCAAGATCAGCCTGTCTGAACATCTTCCTGATGATCAGCTGCCAGGATGTCAGGATATAGGTTCTAGATTTTTCCCTCTGAACCTGAGATCATGGTCTGTGCTGGACATTGGAGAGGATAAGCAGGGGGTGACAAAACCAGGGATGAGCCCCTGTGGGTCAGGCTGTCTACAGGCTGCTTCACGGTGAGCAGTCTGCACTGGGTGTTGAGGTGGCCCTGGGGTTTTTAGGCTTTGGGCGCACCTGGCTTTGAATCAGAATATGACATTTGCTAGAAATGTGGGCTTGGGTAAGTTACATGCCAGTTCTGAGCCCCAATTTCCTTCTTCAGAAAAGAGAAATAATAGCAGGGTCTTTCTCCTCGGCCAGAGAACATCCTAAGTATTCGGTAAACAGTGACGCTGTGCTTTGTCATTGCTCCATGACAGTGGTAGCATTTCAGAGGCACGCATGGGACGAGATTCTGATTCTGGAGTAGTCAGAACTTATCTGGAAAGAAATCAATGAAGTAAATCAGGCTGAGGAGAAGTCCCACTTAGGCCCAGGACCCTGACATGGCAGAAAGACTTAGGGAGGCAAGAGCCTGGCTTCACCTGCATCCTGAGAACTTGACTTGTGTCACTAGAGATCTCTGCCCTGGACAATGGGCTTATCATACTTGCATGAAGTTGCATGAGAGGCTGTGGTTCTGAGTCCCCAAGGGACTTTTTATTCTCCTCCAAGTGACCCACAGGCCTTTAGGCCACCTCTCTACCTGGAATCCTCAGGGTTGTGCCCGGTACTGTGTAATGAAGTTTCCCATTTTTGTGCCTCCATGTCTAGGCTGGATGCCAGGTGTCAGCACATGGAGCTTGCTGAGCTAAGCTACCCTCACTGTCAGCTCATGGTGGAAGAGCCAGCCAGTTGAGTGGCACCCCAGCTCTCAAGCCTGCAGGATTCAACCCACCACACCGAGCTGGCCAGGAGGAGCTGGAGAGGTTTAACAGGGGGAAATGTTCCATCCCGCTCTGTGGTCCCAAACCCAACTGTCTAAGTAAAGATTAGAACACAGGAGAAGAGGAGAAAGCCCTGGGGCCTTCATTAGCTGAATCCCCTCCATGTGTGTCTCTGCACAGACTTGTTTACTCAACCAGAGCTCATGGTCTTAATGCTCACCATGTGCCAGGAGTGCGAGGAAAAGCAGAGGACAGTCCCTGCCTCTAGGGAGTACATAGTCTACTGTAGACAGCCTAAGTTAATGCTGTTTTTTATTTCATTACTCAAGACGTTCTGAGGTCCCATTAGCTTTGTGGGTTGTATTTCCCTCTGTAATCTAGTTCTGAGAACTTAACACACCTTCAAGTTTGTTCCTTTGAGAGATGGGTGGCAATGGGAAACCAGAATATTCAAGGACCTTTTTCTAAAGTCACAGTTTTGTTAGCAAAAGTCAAGTCCAGCTGTGACAGCAGCAGAGAAGTGCTACATAAAGGGAAGTAACCCCGAAACTCCTTTCCCGAAGCCCACCCCTAGAGTCCATGGAGGAGCTGGACTCAATCGATCCAGGCAGTGGACATGCTTCCTCTCTAGGGCTATCTTCAGGTCTCAAAGCTAAGGGAGGGGGTCAGCTTTAGGCAATGTGGAGGTGAGGGAGCAATTCCATAGGGGCCAAAAAAAGCCAGCTCTCATTCATTTTGGGTAGAATTCTCTTCCAGCACCGGGAATGTATGCACTATTGATGGCTTAGGGAGATGCGTCTAGTGTGTCAGCAAAGACCAGGCATTGGACAAGGAGATGCAATGCTCCTCTTGCTCTGGCTGAGGTAACATCTCTAAAGCCAGCAGGCAAGGCCCTCAGTGGTCAGTGAAGGATCCAAGGAGAAGGTGAGTCTGGGGGAGGAGGAGGTTAGGACCTGAACTATCTAGGCATGGCTTGTTATAGGCATAACATGCTTTCCAGCAGAAGCGGCCACAAAACCAGATGTTTGGCAAAGATTCTGTAGGGGAGGCTGGAGAGATTGCTCAGTGGTTAAGGCACTTGCCTGTAGTGTCTAAGGCCCTGGGTTCAATTCCCCAGTATCCACATAAGCCAGACCTACAAGGTAGGGGCCCTGGTTCTCTCTCTCTCTCTCTCTCTCTCTCTCTCTCTCTCTCTCTCTCTCTCTCTGCTTGAAAATGAATAAAATATATTTAAAAAAAGATTCTGTAGGGCCCTGCATCTGACACCAAAGGCCCAGAAGATTGCCTTAGAAAAGACCCACTTGTGTCTATTTCAATAGATAGGATTGAAGGGAGTTTAGAAGGAAGAAGCAGGTGGAGGCTGCAGAGAGTAGAAATTAGAGGAAGACATTTAGGAAAAAGAAGACATTTGGGAAAGGGGACCAAGCAGTGCTGGTGAGGGAAGAGACTGGGAAACTCAATAAGAAAATCCAAGCCACCCAATAGGACAGTCCCTTGGACTTGTCTAGCAGGGTTGAGGATGCTGGGATTTTAGACTCTGGTTGTGGTCAATCTTGTATCCCAGCTTCCATGGGAAGAAAATGGGGCCTTGGATGAGGTAATTCTCTTCATGGAGAGCTGACAGCCAAGGAATGAGCTCTCCTCACTGCAAGAGACCATGTCCTTCATTTCTGAGGGGGAGGTCTGGTTGACATCAGGGGTGAGACCTTTTGGGGAATAGAGTTGTCTGCAGCCTGGGGCATCCCTTTACCTCTCCTTGATGGTAACAAGCATACTTGTTTGGACACAAGGAGGAGTAGCTAGCCTTACTTGGGACAGGGGTACGAGCCTGGGGTGTTGGGAGACTTGTGTATGTGACATTGTTCCAAAAAGGGTCGAGCCAGCAGAAAAGCATACAGCCTCTCACATGGCTGAATGGAGCTGAGCATACAGGGCTCCCTCAAGACTATCAGAATCCAGCCCAGAGCTTACAGAGCTGAAAATCCTAAAATTTGAACTTTATAACAGAGCCATGACAAAGGTCTTCTTGTCAAAGTAGGAAGACATAGGGATCAGTTATTTAGTTAACAGTCATGGCTGGGTTAGTCATCTTGAGCTATGTCCCCATGAGTACCATGCTGGAGGGACACAACCATGGCTACCCTAGGCATTAGCCTAGGTCTTCTTGGGTTCTGGTGGAAGCGTCAATCAGGGACAGCCTGTAGCTGAGCTCCGGGCATCTGGAGCATTTTCACTCACTATATATGTCAGACTGTGGCCAGATTCAGCTCAAGGAATCCTGTCTTCAACAGGTTGGTGTAGGGGGACCCTCTTTTCTCTCTTTGCTGAAATCTTCCCCAATCATACTCCTTCCTCCTCACCCAAGTTTCTACCAGCCCCTGGCCACTCTATTCTTCTCAGCCCCTTCCTGTCCCCATTCGTTTTCTTCTGGTCCTCCTCCCAGCCCAGGTGACTACTTGGGAATCTTAGCAGTCACTAGGTTACCTTCCGGAGGACTGGATATTTTACAGAGGACTCCAGATCCTCTAGTGGCCAGCGGGACTCCTATCTAATGGTGGGATATCTGTAAGTATCCCCGATGAGATAATTCCTTTTTATTTTTACTAAACCCATCCATGATCCACTGATTAATCACTCACAGTAGACTTTTTTTTTTATGGCCAGGTATGAATGTGTCTGTGCAGCAAAAAATCTAGGTAGATCATTGCACGAGCATATACAGGTTTATATTTGTGAGTATGCAGACATTTGGGGAACCTCTGAGGAGCTGAGACCCCCTGGGGAGGTATGTCCTGCTGTGATTTTCTGTAAGCCCTGCACCTACATAGCCAGAACATTCTAGATCCAAGACAGCATTCTGGATTTGTGGCACCTTGCTGGCCCTATTACAGGAGAGTTATACCACAAGGGCATGGCAGTAATAGCCCTTACAGGTCAGCACCTTCTAGAATATTCACAAGTATCTGTGGTTTCCAAGGAGCTGGTGCAGGGTTGTTTTGAAGAGGTGTTGGGGATGTCCCTCAGCTATCCTGAAGCCCCTTTCTAAGTCTGCAGCCAGACCCTTATTACTTTCAGCAAGAGCCCTCAAGCAGACTGTCCAATGACCTCTTTTAGGAAAAGGCACTGGCCACTGGGTGGCTTTCTGGTTTTCATCCGTGCTTAGCCAAGTCATCATTGTTTGAGTCTCCTCCATCTATTTCCCATGATGCTTTGGCTGGCTCCTAGCAAAGCTACTTCTACCAGAGAGCTGTGGCACACAGACCCATCAGTGTCCCCTCCCTCTATGTACCCAGTAGGAGAGGAGGTGGTTGGGTCTCAAACTGGGCAATTCACCTGCTTGTTGGCAGTACCACCCGGAGGTTTAGAGTTAAAAACAGTGGCCAGAATGAAATGCCTAGTGAATTGGCCAATGCTAACCTTTCCTGGCCTTGCCCTTGGCTGTGTGGGAAACACAAAAAACATGGAGTAGCCAAGATCTAAGTCTTGACTCTTGGTGCTTTCCTGTCCCCTGTCTCCTCAGGACAGTGACTTTAGTCTTCAGGCCCACTGAAATATTTAGGACCTCATTTCCCTCCCCCCACCCCAACTCCAATATCCTGAGGGGGCTCAAGCAGACCCAAGCTGTAATGCCTACCAGTGAGGATAAACAACTCGATTTTTCCAAGCCTTGGTGTCCTTGCCTGGAAGTAGAGAGTAGGGATAATTATCTCTCAGGGACAGTTTTCAATGAATATGTTTGTAAAACCTGTATAGCCAGTGTTGGGTGGGTGCTTATTAAGTGGTACCTTTGTCTTCAACAACCCTACCAGCACCACCATCACTGTCAGCCCTGGGTGAACAGGTGCCAGATTGTATCTCTGTGTGAGATGGGGGGGCAGAGATTAAACAAAGAAAGGAGATTTAGGTGCCAGGCATTTCAAAGAGACCCAGCTGAGAGGAGAAGGTGGAGTGCTAGTCTATGGCAATCAGACCAAGTGACTCAGCTGGTCCCAGATCCCCAGACATTCCTTACCCCACATCCCATCCAGACTCACCCTCTTCATTGAAAAATGTCGGGTATGTTGGAAACAGCCCTGGAGTTCTGGTACCAGGCAGGCCTAGGTCTGAATTTGAGATACCTCACAAGATAGATATACTTGGTCAAGTCACTGAGCCTCAGTTTGCTCCTTTGGAAAATGGACACAGCACTTGCTTCTTACCAGAGCTGTGGGTTGTATAAATGGGTTCTCACATGCCCAGTGCCTTGCCTGATATGTAAGCGATATGCACTTACAGTCATTATCCCTACTCAGCCAGGTGGGCTCACCTTCCGCTGGGAAGTCCTAGGTCTTGTAACATCAGGGCCACTTGATGATGCATGGCTCCTAAGAGCCTGGCTTTCTGGAAGTAGGTAGAGAGTGTCTGTGCAGCTGGGTGAGTATGACTCTGGATACCCTGCGCCTTTTCCTTGGCTCTTTTCCAGTGTGAAACCTCAGTTTCCACCTATGTAAAATGAAGACAGCAAGATCATGTTTCTGTGGAGCCACTGTAAAGATTTACATAGATTTGCATAGAACATGCCTGTACCACAACAAAGGCTCAGCAAGTGCCAGCAGCCACATCTGGGCTAAGAGTGCAGATGGTGCCATCTTTACCTTGTTTCTTCCTCAGTTTCCTTGTTTCTGTGGTGTGTGTGTGTGTGTGTGTGTGTGTATCAGAGTTTTCCCAGGGTATGGCCTCTGAGTTAAAAGTCAATATCAAGAGGTTCCTTGCTTCCTGCGGGAGGCTATCTTCTCTGGCCAGAGTCTTGAACATCAGGCCCTTAGCCTTCCACATCCTGTAAGCAGGCAAGCCCCGTGGACTGGAAGGCCTGAAGGAGAATTCTGCTTCCACCACCTGCTGTCAACACCATCAGGAGCAGATGCCTCTTTTCTGCCCTGCTGATGTTTTGTTCCTAAGGGACAAAATGACCTTGACTGCTGGGAGACTCTATCTGAGGGGAACCCAGTGAGATCAGGTTTGAGACCACATGAGACCTTTGATCAGTGATATTCCACCAGTAGAAGAAAACCCCAGTGACAGGTGAGTTTAGGACATGTATATTCCCCTCTGGTCTCAGTGGTCTTGGCAGCAAAAGGAAAGTCGGAGTCTACACTGGCATTCCCAGAGTGACGTTTCACGAAAGGCAGGGTTTTAAGTGAGATGCATTTGGGAAAGGCTACACCCATGATGCTTCATGGCATGGACAGTGCACCAGCGGCCGAGAAGATGCAGAAACAACCCTATGTAGCTTTGTGTAACCCAGGCTTGACTAATCTGACCGTAGAACTGCATAGCTATGGTTATGATCACTGCTGCTATTGGCATTAACTGTTCTGCATTAAAAAAATCTCTCCTTCAGAAACAGCCAGGTGAGCACTTACTGCAGGCACTGAGCGGAGCACCCCAAGGGGCAGGAATCTAGTGGGTGAGCTTTGCCTCTGTGTCCTGCAGGTGCCTTCCTCATCCCATACACTCTGTTCCTCGTCATCGCTGGGATGCCTCTCTTCTACATGGAGCTGGCTCTGGGGCAGTACAATCGGGAAGGGGCAGCAACGGTGTGGAAGATCTGCCCTTTATTCAAAGGTAAGCAGGGTTGGGGAGAAGCCAAAGATTTTCCCCAAAGCTTTTCTTTTTTTAATCTAATTAATTTATTTAAAATATTTTATTTATTCATTTTCAAGCAGAGAGATACAGAGAGAGAGAGAGAGAGAGAATTTCTTTTTATGTTTTTATGCATGGGAAATACAGAGATATCAGAAGTCGCAGCACATATCACATGTTTCTCCCCTCTCCTCTTTCTTGCTCTCATGCCAGACATGATAAGTTGATCACAGATGTCTCATTGTTTCAAGTTCAGGCAGGAAGCTGCCTTAGAAAGCTTAATAGAATAGCACCACCGCTCATAACTTGGATGTAAGATGAATCAACTAACTTGCATTTGGATTTAGAGCACATCTTCAGGAATAGCCATGACAACTGTCATTCCTTGTCCTCTTGGACGGCTGGGAGAAGTGGGTGGAGCAAGGTCTAGTGTCTCCCAAGCACAGTGACAATGAGGACAAGCATGGTTCCCATGAGCCTCTTCTCACCATACCAGTGTCCCTTGAGTCCTGTAGCAAAGACAGGCTGATGCAAAAGCCTTATGAAACATATGGATTACATCCTTTCTGTTTACTCACCAGCAACCCTTCTCAAACTGCTTTCTATTACTTTTTATGTTTTTAAAAATTATGACTAATTTTTAAATTAGTATACAAAGTGGCATTTTCATACACGTAATTATACTTTGTTTTATGGGTTGTGTCACTGTGAAGTCTAGGGATCTGGTCAGGTACAGTTTGATCCAGGTTCTCAACTAGTACAGTCTAGAATCTCTCTCTGAGCCTCAAGTATGCTTTCTTCTGTGTTAGCATTATTCCTAGGTACATTTTTAATCAACGCTAACAAAGTCAACTTTCAGCAACTACAGGGTTAAATTGCGTCAAGTTTAGCCGTTGAAAACAACCAAACAAATGAACAAACAAGAAGAAAATTCTTTTTATATTCTAACCAATCACTGTTGGCTATGGAGAAGCAGCCTTCTGATAGGCCAGGCTGCTACATTCAGCAAAGGGTAGGGTGACACTCACTCAAACATCCCAGGCAAGAATTGTTTAAGGATAATCCAGCAATGCTGGGCATGCAAGAAAATTGTCTGCTCTAGACAGAGCCCTTAAAGTGCCCTTCAAGAACCTTCCAAGACATACAGACAAGCAGTGTGTTGGTGCAGTGGACCCAGAGCACATGCTGGGCTGAGATCCAATCAGGGATATTTTGTTTCCATTCCCCAGAAGCAGATCCTGGGGCAAGGATTTTAGTATGAAGAGTTATCTGGGAAGGTGAGAGGGTCTCCAGAGGGCAGCCTATAAAAGGACAGTCATCTGGCCAGCTCCACGGTTGGCAAGGAGAGAGAAAACACACCCTGTGTCATCCTGTCCAAGAGGCCAGCAAGTGGGGTGGGGTGTTTATAGTCCAACTCTTGACATGACATTAAGGCTCTGGCACTTCCCCCTTGCCTGATGAGTGGACAGATAAGGTGACAGTGTCCAGAGGGAGCCTTCAAGCAAAGAACAGGCTGGTGCTTGCAGAATGTGGGTGGGGCTCTGGGCTGGGAATGCCTGACCCCTTTGTCCCCAACCCAGGAGTGGGCTATGCTGTGATCCTCATTGCCCTCTACGTCGGCTTCTATTACAACGTCATCATCGCCTGGTCGCTCTACTACCTCTTTGCATCCTTCACCTGGAACCTGCCCTGGACTGATTGTGGCCACGCCTGGAACAGCCCCAACTGCACTGATCCCAAGCTCCTCAATGCCTCTGCATTGGGCAACCACACCAAGTACTCCAAGTACAAGTTCACACCAGCTGCCGAGTTTTACGAGTAAGTCATGGATACCTCATCCTGGGTGCACAGAGGCTTGGGCAAGATCGGATGCAGACACTAGGGAAAACCATAAACCAGACAGGGAAGTACCAATGAGCATTTGAAACATAGGCCTGATCCTAATCTAGGAGACAAGGGGAACACTCAATGGCAGCTGGAGGAACTTCTGGTGTAGGACAGGAGATTGGAGACTCCTGTGTCAGCAAGCAATGCAACAGGAAGTAAGAATGTGTTAGAGACCACATTCACCCATTAGGACATAGAAGGCACTTTGAAGAGGGTAATTGCTCTTCAGAGCCCAAACCAAGTATGTGGGAGAAAATGACCCTGGGAAGCAAAGGAACTTGGTCTAGTGGGAGGGAAGGCTGCTCTGAAGAGATGACCTATAAACTGACAAGGGAAATCCAGGGGCTCAGCTGGCAGACAGCAGCACTCTAGCTGAAACCCAAGTCAATCTGATGCTGAAGATGTCCAGTCCACCTGTGCTGCTGTCTCGGGGTGTGTGTGTGTGGGGGGAGTAGTTGGACCTTCTGTGTAAAATTCAAGAAGTGAGAAGGAAGCCAGTTGTATGCAGCCTGGGGACATTATTTGCACCATGTATCCATGGAAGATGCTAGCTGGTGACAGAGGACAGAACAGTGATTGTTAGCTTTTTTAAAAATTTATTTATTTATTTATTTATTTATTTATTTATTTATTTATTTATTTATTTATGGGCTGGAGATGTAGCTCAGTTGGTAGTGTGCCCAAGGTTTCAGTCCCCAGTGTTGCATAAAACTGAATGTGGAGACGCATGCCTATAATCCCAGCACTCAGGAGGTAGAGCACTTGCCTATCATGTGCAAGTCCCACAAAAGGAAGGATAGAAGGAAAAAAGAAGGAAGGAAAGAAAGAGGGAGGTTGGAATGAGTTTCACAAG
The DNA here is from genome assembly GCA_004024765.1 of Zapus hudsonius. Lineage (NCBI taxonomy): Eukaryota > Metazoa > Chordata > Mammalia > Rodentia > Dipodidae > Zapus > Zapus hudsonius. The sequence goes on along the minus strand of PVHP010004705.1, from coordinate 44,274 downwards.
TTGAAAAGTTGTAAAAAAAATAATACAGATACAGAATATTCAACTTCTCCTAACAGGGACCCTGCATACCCATGCTACAATTATGGAAACCAAAAAATTAACATCCACACACTATTAATTACTCTACTACAGACCTCATGTGAATTTCATCAGGTTCCCTCCAAATGCCATTTTCCCGTCTCCTTAGCCCCTCCCATCCATGAGAGTTATTGTTTTCCATGACTTTCATGTCCTTGGCACTTTTGAAAAGTACTGGCCAGTGGTTCTGTGACATGAGCCCCAGTGTGGCTCTGTTTGTTGTTTTCTCGTGCTTTGATTGAAGGTGTGCACCTTTGACAAAGACACCATAGTGATGCTTCTGCATCCTTCTCAGCCCTGTCAGGAGGATATAACGCCAATCTGTCTTATTACATGGGATGTCAACCTTGAACATGGCAAAGGTGGAAGCTGATTTAGCTGTTGCTTTCCATGCAGGGAACATGATTTTCCTGGTAATGAGTGTCTTTTAGGGAGATAACTCAAGGTGATGCAAGAGTCCCTCACCCTCATTTCTCAGCACCTCCTGATGGTTTTTACAAGCAAAGATTACAGCTATAGTATTCAACTCGTTGCCTTGTGCTATACCCATCATTCCTTTTAGATCCATTGACTGGAGTATCCCTGCTCCTATTCCCTACGACTTTACTATTTTGTGTTAGAATAGGCTCCTGGATATTTATTTAATTACATGGTTTGAATCCATAACCATGGCTTTCAGGTGTTGTCCCCCTTGAATCTTCATAGTCATGACTCCCAATGTCCTTGAGGAATGGAGTGGTCAGCTTATTTTGGCTACTAAATTTAAAATGTTTGCATGGCACTGTCCTTAGAAGATAGCATCTGTAATCTTGATCCTTCAGTCACGGGTGAGTTCCATTTGAGTGATTTCTGTATACATGTTAGCAGTCAAGCATAAAGTCCAGGTCACAAACTATGGAATTGAACAGATAAACCCCAGTGGACCCCATTCTCAGGGTTCATGTGATCTAGAGGCGAGGCCCCACCTTTCTATATGCAAACGGAGAGTATGTATGTTGAGCCTTGCGGGTCACACACTCCCTGCTTATGGACTTCTTTATTTTACCCTTATTTCACAAGCCATATGTTAGTAGGTGACAGCTTAGAAGACCATAATTTCTTAATTCCTGGTGTTGTAATTATTGGGAAAAAACCCCTGACCAAAAACAGCATATGGAAGGAAAAGGTTTATTTCAGCTTATAGTTTTAGAGGAAGTTTTTTTTCATGGCAGGGAAAATATGGCAGAGCAAAGGCTGGGCATCACATCTTGACATACCAGTTGGGTGTGAGCAGCAAGAGAAAGGTAGCCAATGAACACCTAGTCAGGCTGAACTAATAAACCTTAAGGCCAGCTCCTAGTACCACACCTGCTCCAGCAAGAGCTCATAATATCCCATAGACTCCACCAGCTGGGCACTAAGTATGAGACTTGATCACAAACACATGAAACTATGGAGGGGGGCGATTTTACAGTCAACCCACCACACCTGGTCTTTGGATATTCCAATGAAACTTTCTACAGTGTTTGAAATGGTCTATACCTGCTTGGCCTGCTCCAATGGCCACTTGACATATAGTTGCCAAGCAGTTGAAATATGACCAGAACTTGGTGATTAATTTAACTTTCTGAGTTTTCAATAGCCATGTGACCAGTAGATACCATGTGGGACAATATAGGCCAAGAGTGAGAAAAAACAATTTATCAACAACAAAGCTGAAGGTCATTCTCCTTCAGCCCCATGGATTCTCGGAGCAAGGACCTGGGAATGAGTCCTGGGAATTTGGAGACGGCAGTTATCCCAGGATCACTTCCATCCCTGCCATCCTGGTACAGCAGGATTCAGTTTGCTTAGAAGTGATCTCTGTAAAGTTGGTGGCCTTCTGGGGGATCAGGGAAGTAGTGCCCTTGGAACTCAGAAACCACCTTCAATGGGTCTTCAGAGATAAATCCACCAGTCTCCATCTGTGGTTGCTATGGATTTGAATGAGGCACGGAAAAATTTAGATGGGTCTGTCATTGGTCTCAAATGCTCAGTTCCTCAAAGGATCTGTTGTTATTTCAAATGAGCATCTGTTATAAGTAACAGCGCCATCGTGCCTCCCTCCATGTCACATTAATAGCTAACCACTTACCACATGCATCCAATTCGCGGCCAACTTCTTCCTATGAATGATTTTCATTTAAGCCTCACACAACCTGCTACAATCTCTGCGGCTCTTGTTATTACTGCACATGCCAGGTGGCTTTACTTTACAGATGACAACACAAAGCCCACCACCGGATGGCGAGTACCTTGCACAGCCAAGGTTTGGAGGCAGGCAGCCTGCTCTTGGAAGTCTGAGGGTGAGAGCCTCCTTCCACCATGTACCCAAGAGTGTTCCTGTCCTAACCCAGACACCAGCCCTGCTGGAGACAGAAACGACAGTCTGTCCTCTCACACTGAGTGCTGTCTTGAACTCTAGTCATTATAAATGGCTGTCATTATTCAGAGATGTCATAGTCACAACTCACATGCATTTCACTTAGATTGTGTCCCTGCTATGAGCAAAGTACTCTTTCTAATACTAACATTTAATCCTGACCATTGCAACCTAAAATGATCCTTGCTTTATGAATGAGGAAACACGCACGAATCAGCAAGTGACTTGTCCAAGATCGATCAGCTTAGAAGTAGCATTGAAAGTGAGTTTGCACCCAGGCAGTCTGGCTTCAAGACCCAGCTCTTAGCCCAGCCAGCAGATCTAAACCGAGAGGATTTTAAAGCACATTGATGTCACTGATGGATTGTAGGTCCATAGACTGGGATCTCACTAGCTTGGGTGCAGCCAAGGTACATGGACTTTCATCAAGAGTATCTCCTGCAATTCTAACATCCTGCCATCGTTGAGGGCCCTGAGCTTAGCCACTGTTCCCTGTCCCTGTGCTGCCAGACCAACATCTCTATGGTCTCATGTCATGGAAAATCTGGGGCCTCCTATATTCTTCTCCTGGGGTGCATGGCCTCATAAGACCCCAGAATTGGAGCAGAGCTTGTGGGTGGAGACTATGGGAGTTTCTTCCTATTTAACGTGTGGCTTGGACAGATTGCTGGTGAGGAATGGTGGGCAGGGCTCACCGTCCATCCATGTAATTGATTGCATGCTTCCCCTGCATGCTCCTCTCATGGAACAAAAAGCATGGTTTTCCTTTAGCTCTTGGCAGCCTTTGTTCTTATAAATTAAGATGGTGAACAATAATCTATCGCGTCATCTCTCGTCTAGTTAGTACCTGATCCCTCCTGTGACATCTGAGTGGCCAGCACCTCTGCTCCAGCAGAGACTCCCAGCAGGAGGGAGAAGAGAGCTGAGTTAGGAGGCCTTGGGTACGTTCAATCTACTTCCATGCTTCTTCCAGGCCCCATGGAGAGCAGAATATGCTGGAAGAAGATGGCAATCTTGTATACAGCTCCAAAGGTCTTGGGGGATTAAACCAAAGAGCTAAATGCAGGGCTAGTTTCAACAGCTTTCTGTCCTAAAGACCTCCCTTCTTTTCTTTTCCTTAGGCTAGTACCCCCTTAAAACATTCCTAGCTACCCTGAACTAGACACTGAGCACCCTTTCACACCCAAATCCCATCTAATCTTCTCAGTCCATGGAGGTGGATACTCTCACTGAAGGGCAAGAAAGCAGAGAGGCCCAGGTTTAGGTATGTGGCAGAGCTGGAATCTGAGCCCATGTTGTCTGACCCAAGGCATCCACCATTCACAAACCCCTCTCTTGTCTTTTTCTGCTGCCCTGTTAGAGTCTCTACTATTTGAGACAGGAGTGCAGGGGTGTCTGCAGATAGACAGCAGCCTTGTGAGGCTTTTCTTCCTCACTTTGGTCTTGTCTATGAGCTTCACAGAGCACAGGGCCCGGGGCTGTCTCTGGACTGTGTATGGCACATGATTCTTTTATTGAAGGATTTCTGTTTTAAAGACCACTCAGCTCAGTCTGGGGAGCCAGCAAATGAGTCTCCTAGTGACAAACCTGTTGGAGATTAGATATATGTCTTTTCTCTTTTCCCAAGCCTTCTGGCCAGTCTTATTACCATCTTGTACTCATTTAGACTGATGGGCCAGACATATCATTTAAGGGAACTAGACAGCGGTTCTTCCCAGACTCCAGACCTGAAGCCCCACAGCCTCACAGAGAAAAGAAAGCTCTCAAAGCTCCAAGCTTACCTGTAAAAGACACCTACCTTCACTGAACATGAATTGAGGATAGAAATCAACTTACCCCACATCACCCCTGTGAGGAAGGGAATCCTCTAATACTGACTTTTTGTGCTTTTTGAACCATGTGCCCCAAGTGAGAAAAGGAACTTTTCTGGCCCATAGGTTTCGGAAAGCCTGGACAGTGCCCTCAATGATGATTCACGCTCATTAAGCAGCTGGAAAATGAAAAGATAGCCAAGTAACTGATGCCAAGTCTCCACTGGGGAGGCAGGATTCAATCCGTTTCTCCACAGTCAGCTCCAGGGTCTGGTTCCTTTTGCTGATGAAGCAGCAGGATGACTCTGAAAGTGGGGGTTCATCCTGGCGTGTGTGTGTGGGGGGGCAGCCAGGTGGTTTAGCCACTGGACTGGACACTAGGACAGACACAAGCAGTTCCATATTTGTGTGTATGCACGTGGTTTTTATAGTCAAATGAGCCAGGTAGTAATTGACACTTTTCAAGACTTGACCTCTAAAACTAAGGGAGGAAGTCAAATTAAGCATTGCCTGGGGTCAGGATGTTATCTCTCTTTGGTTATATATCCCCAGCCTCCCTATTCCCTCCCCTTTCCTTTACCTTTCCCTCTCCTTTATTCCCCTCCTCCTCCTGTTTCCCTCCCTCCCTTCCCATTACCTCACCTTCTCTTCTTTCTTTCCCCTTCTTTCACTTCCCTCCCTTCACTTCTCCTCAACTCTACTTCTTCCCTCTTTTCCATTCCTCTCATCTCTCTTCCCTCTTCTCATTCCCCCCTCCTCTTCTTTTCCCTTTGCACTCTGTTCTCTCTCTCCCTCTCCCTCCCTCCCTCCCGCTCTCTCTCTCTCTCTCTCTCTCTCTCTCTCTCTCTCCAGAAGGGTCTAAGTCAGGAAATCAATTTTGACTTGAGGCTATCAGGACTAGGTTTGCCAAGCTGACCAATTGAGCTGGGAAGAGTGTTCTAGGCTACAGGGACAGATGGTCCCAAGGCCCAGGGCCAGGAGAGCAACCAGTGACTGTAGACAAGTCTCTTGCTCTTGCCAGAAGCAAAAGGCAGGGCGTGGCAGTGCTGGGATGAACTTGGCAGGGGGTGGGTTACAAAAGTTCTCTGATGCTGAAAGGCCTAGTCTATGTCCTCTAGAGCAGGATTTCACAACTTGACATTTGTGATTTGGGGTTGGATAATTCCTTCATGGGAGGTAGGGTGGGGTGGAGGCCATCCTGTACATTTTGGATATTCAATGGCATCCCTGGCTCTGCCTAGTAGATACTAGCAGTATGCCTAATCCATCCACATAATAAATAAAACCAGAAAGATCTCCAGACACTAGGGAGTAAAGTTGCCCTAGTGAGAGCTATTTTAGGTGACAAGGGCCTTTGAGGATTTGGAGGCAAAAGAGTGACAAGGTTAGGATGAGGTTCAGATGGGTCCTTTCCCAGGAGCACAAACAGTGGGCTTAAGAGAGCCAGTAGCAAGCAGAGAGGCCAGGGTTAAGGGAGGTGGTGGGACACTTTTAATAGTCCTGGAGAAAGAGAATAGGGGACTGGTTTAGACAGGTTAGTGAGGAGAGAGAACCGGGACTTGGAGGCTCAGCTGTCTGAACATTCATCCTTCAGACCCTTCTCAGACACCCACTGCTTCTTGAAGCCCAGACTCAGCCATAGTGATATTATTTATACCTGCTGTTTGTGGAGCATTTCTGGAGTTGAGGGCATTGCTCCACATTCTATATTTTAATCCTCATCAGAGCCATTTTAATGAAGAGGGAAAAGACTCAGACATGGGATGTTTGCACAATCCATTATTCCTGGCCGGTGAGCACTATGTGGGCTGGAGCCAGGCCAACACAGGGACTGGATCAAAGCAGAGCCACAGAAAATCTGGAAGAACAGGGAAAGGATCAGGTCACATAGGACCTGGGGACAAGTCTGATAGGGAAGCCTGGATAAATTCTGTGCTGAATTCTTCTATTTTCTTCCATGTTGTTGTAAATACTAGAGATCTGATATGAATGAATGAATGAATGAATGCACGCATGCATGAATGAATGAAACATACAGAAATCAGCAGTGGCTTCCAGCCTCTCATATTGCTAGAAACACTTTGCCTCCTCTTCAAAAGTAAACTAGACAAGTTTCCAAACTGGGTGCATGCTCTCCTCATAAGCCTTGAATGTCTCTGAGTTCTCCAACTGCCTGTGGCTCCTCTCTCTGGCCATACAACCTTCAAAGATTGTTACAAGTTCATGTCTCAGGAGACACTCTGAACCTATTTTCCCAAGTACACACAGTTAACTGTATACTGCCAGGAAAGTTGGAGAGGTTCTGAAAGGCTCAAGTTGGTCTAGAAGAAACCTACATCTTGATTGGGCCTCTGACTCTGTGGTCTGAGCTTGGGTTGTCTATTGGCATCCCTTGGGGGAATTTCAAAGACACTGCTCCCAGGCTTAACACTTTCCCCCCAAAACCAGCAAATGGCACTTCAGAAAGCCATCCCGATTGCAGATCATGGCTAACCAGTGCCACCACATGATGGCCAGGGTCTTAGAGTTAGGGAGAGTGACTGGGCCTGGTCACCATCAGTGTGTATTTGGGAACTGGCTGGCTTGTAGCCCCAGCCTGTGTCATTGTGCCTGATGCCCTCCCCTGTCCTGCACGCAGGCGTGGTGTCCTGCACCTGCACGAGAGTGACGGGATCCATGACATTGGCCTGCCCCAGTGGCAGCTGCTACTCTGCCTCATGGTGGTCGTCATCATCCTGTATTTCAGCCTCTGGAAAGGAGTGAAGACATCAGGAAAGGTAATGCCTCTACTTCTCTCTTGGCTGGTTGGCTGGCCTGGAAAAGAAATGCTTCTTTTCTAGTCTTGAGCCAGTGGTTGGTGCAAAGAAAGAGTGGGATTAGAAGTACAAGTTTACATTTCTCTCTCAGCTCTGCCATGGACAGGACAAGTGTCTGTTTCTCTAATCCTAAATCTCCCCATCAATAGTGAGAGGCTCCCTAAGTCTTCCTCATACTCGCCTTCCAAACTTCCATAATAGCAGTGACCAGAAACAAAGCCTACAGTAACTGTGGATAGATCTTTGATCTTAAATTCTCACCTAAGACTCCATGTAAGTGTTGCCTCCTTCTGTGGATTATGACCATTTGCTTTACTGCAAGATCAATAAATTCCCCCTTCACTCTGAATGTTTTAATAAAAAGGAATGTTCCAGAAGGTATCTAGATGCATGTTGTGACTTTCACTTTCTGTCAGTTCTGAGTGTGACCAAGGATTAGGTGGTTAGGAGAGAAGAATACAAAGTTAGATGGCCAGTGAGGGACGATCTTACAGTGAGATATTGAACTTGAGTAATGACTCCCCTTGTAGTATCCTCTCAGGGAGTTGTCTAGCTTGATTCTTAGCCTGAGGAATATCATGGGTGCAAAAACCCCACTTGAGCCTTCTGGAGTATTGATGAGGATGTAGCTAGGTCATGTTCTTTCAAATGCTTTCATTAGATATTGTTTTGCAACAAACCACTCCAATCTGTAGTGATTTATAATAGCTGCCATTTTATTATGCCTCACAATTCCAGGAGTTGACTAGGATCAGCTGGGTGGTTCTTCTGCTTTGTGTGATATTGCCTGGACCACATATCTGGGAACAGCATAGATGGTGTATATACAGTTCTGGCTGGGGGCAGAGTTGGAGCTGACACTCAGAGCACCTTGGGTTCCTCCCAGGTATTGTATCTTCTCTGTGTGGCCTGGACACCTAGCACCTGGCAGCTGACTTTTTAGAGCACGTTTCAGCAGACAAGACCCTGAGTGCAGAGCTGTTTTTCTAGTCTCTGCTTGTATCAAGCTTGCTATTGTCCCAATGACCCTGACAAGTTCTGTGGAAAAGCCCAGTGCTCACATAGGATGTGACTAGACACAGGTGTGAGTTTGGGGTGGGTCAGAAGTCAATTATCTACTCTAACCAGATAGATGTGAGTTTGAGAGAAACTTCATTAGGCAACTGTTTTTGGAAAGGATTCTCTGTAGTATTTCAGAGTTATTGTCCATGCCTTTGAGAACAAAGGTGGGGGTCACGGGACCAATAGGCAGTGGGAATGGAATCTATTAAGAACTAGAAGTAGGGGGCTGGAGACATGGCTTAGCAGTTAAGGCATTTGCCTCCAAAGCATAAAGACCCGAGTTTGATTCCCCAGTGCCCACATGGAGCCAGATGCACAGGGTAGCACATGTGTCTGGAGTTCGTTTGCAGTGGCTGGAGGCACTGGTGCATGCATCCTCTCTTTCTGCCTCTTTCTCTATCACTCTCTCTCTCTAAAATGAATAAAATATTTTTTTAAATAAATAACTAAAGGTAGACTTTCTTAGTAGCATTCTGGGGACACAGGAGGTACCTTAAGGAAGGAATCAAACAAAATGCAGATCAGGAATGGGAAGAATTCTGGAGTAGAGAAAACCCAGTCTAGAACAGTAGCATCACAACCCCTGGAACATAGTAGGTCTTTAGTAGCCGCTCATTGATGATTGAAGAGTCTACAGCCATGCCACCCTGAACACGCCAGATCTCTTCTGATCAGTACTTGGATGGGAGACCCCCGGGGAATATGGGGGTGCTGTAAGCCTATGACCATACCACCCTAAGTGTGCCCATTCTCATCTGAATGATTGAAGGATGGGTAGGCAGATAAAGTTGAGGGGACTTCATTAAGTGTTCTTTTGAAATCAGTCCAATTTATTAAACATTTGTGGACACCTACTATGTTGTAGACATGGTGTTTACACTAGTGCCACAAGCATACATATAAGACAGATTCTCTTCTCAACTACTTGTAATCTGTATGTATTACTGACAGGCTGTGGGTTAACCACCATCTGTAGATCTGTAGCATTTGATTCTATCCAGAGACATATATGTACATCCCCATTTAAATAAACTTCATAAATCGGTCATGGTGGCACACTCCTTTAATTCCAGCACTCAGGAGGCCGAGGTAGGAGAATTACTGTGAGTTTGAGGCCAGCTTGAGACTACAGAGTGAAGGGCAGGTCAGCCTGAGCTAGAGTGAGACCCTACCTCAAAAAAGTCAAAAAAATTTTTAAATAAAACTCATATACTTGTTATTATGTAACTTTATTTTTTCTTTCATATTTTACTTTGGAGATGAGTGGAGATTAAGTGGTTAGGTTATATGCCTTAACAGAAATACACACTGTGGGTGTTTGAACTGTCCAACCATCTTAGGAGGCAGCCACAAGAAGTGTATCAGACATAGTAAAAGCTAGCCACATTATGAATTTTGCTCCAGTTATAACAGTCTCTGGGCTGATGCGTACTTTGACTTGAGATAGAAGACCATGCATGGGTCTTGGTCCTAAAGCATGAGCTGCTGCATTCATGGAGAAGAGAAGGTCTTCCATCTGAAAGGGTCTTAAAGACTATGGACAAAGCGGCATCTGTGTTGGGACAGGCATGAATGGAAATGAAAGCAAAGGGGGAGGTTCTCATTGGAAGGAACTGTGTGAGCGAAGCCATCAAGGTGCACAAGCCCTAAACCAGCCTTACCAATCCTCTGTGTGCCTTTTCCTGGCCTCTGCAGAGGCCTGGAGGGGAGCCAGCCTGTTCTGGGCAGTGCAGAAGATGGGTGTGGGCCACCACAGCCTTCTAATATTGCAGCCCAAGATTAAGTTCCCCACAGCCATTGCCAAAGGGGTAGAGCCTGCCCAAATTAATTAATTTCTACTTGGCCGGAGCAGAGCTTAAGTTGTCTACAGAGAGACTGTTGCTCCCAAGAAATGAGGAGATCAGCAGAGCTGAGGAAGGCATGATGAAGAGCTCCACTGTAATTCTACATTAGGGAAGTCTCCATGTGGAAACAGGAAGGGTGAGGAATGTGAGTCCCCCCTCTGGGTGTCAACTGAAGCCACAGCCCACATTTTGTGGAAGTCTCTATGTTCTGGTGCCTGAATAGGCAGAGAGGCTGCAGGCAATGCACGAGGAGGATCGCTCTAGAATTGTATTCTCTTAGGACATTCCCGTGCCCTGGTTTTAATTTTCTCTATAAACTGGCTCATTAGGAAACCAAGAATGTTGCTGATTTCTTCCAAGAACAGGTCATGAGCTTGTCTTAGTAGGCCTCCAGTCACAGAGTGGGATTGAACTGAATTGTAAATGTACTTCCCTTCTGACAAGTGAAGACTGTGGTTGGGAAGATGCTGAATTCAGAGATCCTGGGAAGGCGAGGAAAGAGTAGAGTCTGACAAAGGAGAGAGGCTACCCGAGACCACATAGTCGGTGACAACTGTGTTGGGATCCATTGAACACACCTCAAGACAGGAGGAGGTCTGCTGGAGCCCGGACTTCCCACCTCCTGAGTCTTCACCCACTATTCACATTTGGATTACATTTGGCAAAACCTCAAGCTTCCTTCCCTTCCCTTGGGGGATCAATCAAGGAGGCAAGGGAATCTTTGCTCATCTCAGCCTTCAGGCTGTCTGAGATATGGGAATCGATGGACCATCATCCCCTGAATGTTAGGAGACATGGTGAACTTGGGGAGAGAGAAAGCTAGACCAGTTCAAAGAGCATCTGAGCTCTAGAATATTTAAATAACAGGTGGTTTTCCTTATTGCTTTCTTTTTTTATTACTTGTATTCAAGTCATAATTGTAGCTAAATCTGCTCACTATTATGTCAATGCAGGCTGGTCCTGGCTCGCTTTAGTGATCAAGTTATACTGAACAGCATTTTGTATATGAGCCATGCATTAACTAAAATATTTATAACTTGTTTTCTTTCTCTCTATTTCTTTTCTCTTTTCTGTTTCTTTCTTTCTTTTTTTTTTCTTTCAAGGTAGGGTCTCTCTCTAGCCCAGGCTGACCTGGAATTCACTATGTAGTCTCAGGGTGGCCTTGAACTCACAACAATTCTCCCACCTCCACCTTCCAAGTGCTGGGATTAAAGGTGTGTGCCACCACGCCCAGCTATAACTTGTTTTCTTAAGTACCATTAGGGCATAGTCGATTCTTCATATGTCCTTTCATACAAAAAAAAATGTAAAAACTTTCTTAATTGTCAGTGAAAATGTTGTTGAAATCCAGCTTAGAGGGTCATAAATTTTAAGTCCATAAAAGTTAAATTGATTCAGTCTCACAGTGATGCAGTTGGATGATTTTAGTTTCCATGTTTGCAAAGAACAAAGAGCCAGTCAAACAGAGCAAGTGCAGCGTGCGTGTGAGAAGAAGCCCCACAGGGTTTGTTAAAACTCAGATCGCTCGCTGCTGCTTAGGAAAGTCTGATTCAGTGGGACGTGGGATGAGAATTTTCGTTTCTAACAAGCTTCTGGGTGTTGCCAGTGCTGGAAGGCCATGGACCTCATCTTGACCTATCCATCCTAGTTCATTGTCAGGATGCATGATGGGTATCACACAGCTCAATATCTCCCTGGCCAGTTGGTACCAAGTAAGGGCTCAGTTACCCAAAAGTTTATTCTTTTGTGGGCCAAGATGGTCCTCATTTTGAAGACCCGCCAATGGTTTGAATTTGCTGTGATGAAACCACAGAAATTATTCACAGACACACCAAGTTTGAATTTAAGGTGACAGAAAAAGTTGTCTTCTTGACAACTTGCTGAAGACTAATGAATGGATACTCTCTTCTTTATTTCAGGATAAAAAGTAGACATGCCCAGCCTCTTGGGGTCATAGATGTAGTTCAAGTTGAAACTCAGGTGAAAAGGGTCTGACATAGAGAAGGAAAAGCCCAAATGTCCCTTCTCTTTGTCCAGTGTGTGTAGAGGGCATGCACAAGCGCTGTCCGGGATCCAGGAACCTCCCTTTGGACACAAGCTCTTGGGTGGCTAAACTCACTTCTGCCACCAATTCCGAGAACAGGACAGCTGAAGTAGCTTTAATCATGCGCTCATGGGGGAACAAGCTGCCCCTTCCTGACTCTCCACTATTCATTGCCACCTCCATCCTGTCCCAATTGTTCCTTGGGGAAATCGAATCCACATTGGAAGCTCCCACGTGGTCAATGCAGGGCCACCTCCAGGCCCCATGGGAGATTCTCTGGAGCTAGAACACAGGATGCTGATTGGAGGGGAGGGGCCTGGTCCCACCCGGCCTGCTGTGCAAGGCAACTGGACTGCAGCTGTTGACATGACTTGTAGGGGACGTTGGCAGTTAGGGAAAGGATGCATGACAGCACTTCCCGATGTCTGTGGCCAAGGATTGAGTCCATTTGTCTCAGTTTTGGAGTTAGAATCCAAGACCCATGTGGGGGCCACCCAGATGCAGCTTCACTTGCAAGGGCCGACCGATTTGCCAATTTGATCTTCCTATTTCTGCCTGTCTTTAAAGGACACAGAAGCCAAAACCCATGGCCACAAAAATATTTATAGAGCCAGAGCCAGATGAAAGAATGAGTGGATAAAACAGAGACGCCTATGTGGTGCCCTCTAAGCCCAGATGTTCCCACCAATGATGGGTCTACTCACTGCGTTGACTCATTAGTTTACTCATTTACTTTGCCTGTATTTTCATTTTTTCCTCTAATTTATCAGTCATCTGTTTTTGCATTTGGCCATCCATCCACTTGACCCATTCATTCATTTAACTATCTGCCCAACTACACATCCAACTATCCTCCATCCATCTTATCATCTATCTAATAACCCAGAGATTCATCTATACACTTGTTCAATCATTCATCCAGCAAACATTTTCAAGGGTCTAAATGTATCAGGTCCTAGGGACAAGTTTGAAAAATACAGGAATTTTCTTCTAAGGAACTCATGGAGAATAAGCAAGGAGAATAAATTCTAGTTTCCAAACATAGACATGAAAATATATATTATTTTTTTCATATTTTTTTTGTTTTGAGACCATATCTGACAAAAATTTTACCCTGGGTTGTCCTGTTTCAAGGCTTCCATTTTCTCTCTAGGGATGCGTGGTGACTCTTGGGTTTCATAGTGAGTGGCAAGCTTTGGGGGAGGACCCAACTGTCCTTAAGTTATGTGACCTCTTATATCTTGGTTGAGTCTTCTTTGGGCCAGACTACCTGCCCAAAGAACTGTTTTTCTGCAAGGCTGCCCGCAGTTGTATCTGCCTGTAGTAACAACTTAACCTTGGCTGCACATTAATCTCTTTGGGGGAGCTTTTGAAAACTCCTGGAGTTGAGACCCTACCTCAGATGCCTTAAGAAATTCTATGACTATGCTTTTACTTTCTTATATCTAACTCCACCTGAGCATTCTCATAGGTAGCCAAGAGTTTAAACAACCAGCAAAGGGTGGCAACCTTCCTAGTTTCTTCTCTCTGCTCCTCCAATGTGGACAGGGGATGAGATCTGTCTTCTTAGTCTGAGGGTAATCTCCTTCCTTTTGTGTTTCTGAAAAAAACTACTTTGTCTTGGTTCCAAATTGCTCTTATAAGATGGAGAATGGCCAGAGAGTCTCCTTTCTGCCCAGCCACGTGCTTTCTTTAGCCCGTGCTAGGGAAGATGTGCTTATCTGAGGACAAAGCTAGAGGGAAGCAGGGTGTGGCACACACATGTGACCCCAGCCTGTGGGAGTCTGAGGCAGGAGGATCCTGAGTTTAAGGCCAGCCTATAAGTGAGGCCCTGTCTCAAAAAAAAAAAAAAAAAAAAAAAAAAAAAAAAAAGCTCAGTGTCAGAATGCTTGCCTGCTATACACAAGTCCCTGGGTTTGATCCTTAATATCAAAGGAAATCAAAGAAAAAGAGAAAAAATGCAAAAGAATAAAAGATAAAGGAGAGGAAGGGGAGGCAGCAAATAGGGAGGAATGTGAAAAAAGATGGAGTGATACTGTAAATCTTAAACTCTTCCTACCAGATGAGTGTAGCAGCCAAATGCTTGCCCATGGTGTTGATGAAGGCGCACCTGCAGGGGAGGGGAGGGCAAGAGGGGGTGTGCTTAGCTCAACTGAAGCAGCCAGAAGGAGTCAGGCAAGGCAGCTTTGATGGAAGGAGACATCAGGGGCCTTGGAGAGCCCAGCTTCTGTCTCAGCCCTATTCCTCAAGTGACTGACCCAACTCAGTTCTGAGCTTCTCCAGGGAGCCTTATGCCTATTTGCTTTTCTCATCCTGGCCTGGAAATGGAGCCCATGGCTCCAGCTTTGGGAGAAGGGATCTGGGAGGAGGGTATGGCTGGCCCTCCAGGAAAGAACCTCGTCCCCTTGCCGTACACCCCCACGGATCACAGCAGACCAAGACTCTGACCGCCGGCTTGCCCACTGCCCAGGTTGTATGGATCACGGCCACGCTGCCTTACCTCGTGCTGTTTGTGCTCCTGGTCCATGGTGTCACCCTGCCCGGCGCCTCCAATGGCATCAATGCCTACCTGCACATCGACTTCTACCGCCTCAAAGAGGCCACAGTGAGTGACTGGGAAGGCCGGTGGGTGGAGGGAGGCTTCCCAGGGCCAGTGAAGTGGTTCAGTTCTGTATGAAGCAGAGGGTGATGGCTTTCCTCTGCTGGTTTCAGGTCTGGATTGATGCTGCGACTCAGATATTCTTTTCTTTGGGGGCTGGATTTGGAGTCTTGATTGCATTTGCCAGCTATAATAAATTTGACAACAATTGTTACAGGTAAGCGTCTCTCCAAAGATCTGGAAAACTTTGAGTCCTGGGGGTGGCCCTTGTGGGGATGTAATGAGGGCTTTGACTGGTCTGGGATCCACCTATCTCTGGAAGAACCAGGCCTTCTTCTTGTGGACCATCCTGGGGATTCTGTCAACTCTGTGGTCTATGGGTCATGAGCAGCACATCTGAGGACAGGATACCTTTTGGGAGGTAAGGCTCATAGCTGGGGAAGTTGAAGTTCCTAGCTCTAGGGGACCATGTGTTGTAGCCACCTTCTCATTGCTACAAAGATAAGAACCTGAACAAAAGCAGCCTGTGGAGGAAAGGGTTTATTTTGGCTTATAGACTCGAAGAGAAACTCCATGATGGCAGGGGAAATGATGGCACGAGCAGAGGGTGGACATCACCTCTGCCATAGCACTGCAAACAGCGGCAGGAAGATGTGCCAAACACTGGCAAGGGAAAGCTGGCTTATAACCCCCATAAGCCCAACCTGGACAACACACCTCCAACGAGGTTCCAATTCACAAATCACCAACAGCTGGGGATCAAGCATTCAGAACACTTACATTTGTGGAGGACACCTGGATCAAGCCACCACACTGGTCTCTGGGTCAGAGGAGTGTGGCGTGGCTTCCAGAGCAGATGGAGTTACCTACTCTATCCATTGTTCGTCCAGGCAGGCAGAGGTGGAATAGGCAGGCTGGGTCGGAGGTAAGACTGCAGGATGGCTGGAGAGTCAGAAGACCTGCTCTAGTCTGAATCAGTGAGCACACAATGCTGCTTCCTGCAGACCCAGTGCTACGAGGCCTTCAGCCAGGTTCAGATTTAGATCTCTGTCTCTGCATGTAAGGTGTAAGGCAGAATCACTGGGTTTCTATAGTTCAAGCAAGAGTAGAAAGGATGCAGTTAAGATACTCAGCTACAAAGTCTCAACAACCCAGGTTTGATTCCCAAGTACCCATGTACAGCCAGATGCACAAAGTGGCGCATGCATCTGGAATTTGTTTGCAGTGACTAGAGGCTTTGGCCCTCCTGTTCTCATTCTCCCTCTCTCCTTGAAATTACATAAATAAAGTATTATTTTAAAATCAACAACTGAAAAAGAGTAGAAGGGCTGCATGCCAACAGGAGAGGTTTTAGAGGAGGTAAGGAACTGAGGTGATCATCCTCTTATTGGGGTATCAGCAATATCTAGGGAGTGAACTTGAGAGGACCCTGGGGTGATAGGTAAGATTATGGTGGGTAGGCATGAAGCCCCAGTGCCTGCCATGCGGTGGCATAAACAAGGACAGGGTGGTGTGTTTGGGGACCAGAAAGTTACCCTGTGTCTACTTTGTTCAGCATGTTTTCTGAGTGCCATGAGAAAAAATCTCGGAAAGGGCTGGAGAGATGGCTTAGAGGTTAAGGCACTTGCCTCCAGTGCCTAAGGCCCCAAGTTCAATTCCCCAGTACCAGACCCACAAGGTGATGGCCCTGGTGCTCTCTCTCTCTCTCTCTCTCTCTCTCTCTCTCTCTCTGCTTAATAAAGAAAAAAATTAAAAATCCTTTTAAAAATCTCAGAAGGAAGGGCAGATTATTTTAACACAGCTCCTGAAAGCCAGCCAGGAAGCCATGGAAGGTTTATTTAAGGAGTGTGGCAATCCATTCCCCAAGAGTTTGATACACTGCTTCTGGTATCAAGTATTCTTCCCCAGAAGTGTTTATGCACTCACAGCACCAACAGGTACTGACCCGGTGGTTAGTGAGGTACTGCGGTCCATATACAGCAAGTCAGTGGAAAAGAGGGTTCTCCTTTGACTCCAAAAAGAGTCAGCAGTCCATCGGTAGAAGCGAGAGGGGAAGTCAGGTGAACTTGAACGAACAACATTTCTCTCTACCAGGGATGCCCTGCTGACCAGCACCATCAACTGTGTCACCAGCTTTGTCTCTGGGTTCGCCATCTTCTCCATCCTCGGGTACATGGCCCATGAACACAAGGTCAATATTGAGGACGTCGCCACTGAAGGTGGGTGGCCAGATCACTTTAGCCAGAGCCAGAGGAAGAGAGGTTGATCTGGCTGCACTGCCCTCCTGTGGCTATAGCTCTGTGAACTCTGGCCAAAAAGGTTTTTGAATTTCCCAACAGATTGCCTTTCCTTTGAGGTCATCAGCAAGAATTCCTGGCAATCCTGGGTCCTCTAAGTTAGCCTAGGAGGAATAGATTTTGGGGTCCCCATTCTGTACCATCCCCTGGGCTAAGCACTGGGCATATGTCTTAATCTATTTTCTATTGCCATAGAACCATCCCCGAGGCTGGGTGACTTATATCTAACAGGAGTTTAGCTTGCTGATATTTCTAGAAGTTCAGAGCACAGAATCTGGTATCTGCTAGGAATCTGGTGCAGGCCACTTGCTGCTCAGCCTATGAGCGTAGAAGAGGCCGTGTTAACAAAGTAAACGTGTAGTGCAGGCTTGCTTTATAACAACCCATTCTCCTAAAGCCAACCCAGGCCATGGAAAGTCAGAAATGCACCAATCATGCTAACAGTCGAAGTTACCTCTGTAAGAAGCCCAAACTTCCTTCCATTGCCCTATTGGAGACGATGCCTGAGCATGAGCTTCAGCTATGAAAACAAGCTATGTTACTCATAGCAGCATATTTTCCCTTAGTTTCCACAAGGCGGCAAGGCAAGTGTCAACAGATTGACATTGAAGGGGAGAGGTCTGAGGCTTAGGGTGAGTGGATGAAGATTACCCGGCGTGTGAGCAGTGATGTCAGCCTTCAGCTCCAATCAGCGTGGCTCTGGAGCCTGTGTCCTTCTCTACTGCCTCTTATTACCACCCAAGAATGGAGACCCAGGGAGGGGCAGCTTCTCATGGAAGCATAGGTTGTGTCCATCTGTTATGATCACAAAATACTGAGAGAATCCTTTTACCCAGAGAAGAGGTTCACTGAGCTCACAGTTTTAGAGGGGTTTACTCTATGATTGGTTGGGTTCTTGTTTTGGACTTATGGGGGGTGGCAGCACATCATGTTGGGGACCATGTGGAGGGGCACCATATTCCTCTTATGGCTGGAGGGGTGGGTAAAGGGGAATGTGGCTAGTGTTCCAACATCTCCTAGAAGGGTATGTCATCAGTGACTACAAGTTCTCCTGCCAGGCCCCATCCATTAACATTCACCACTTTCCAGTGGCACCAAGATGGAAGCCAAGTCTTTGACACAGGGACATTTGGAGGAAATTAAAGATCCAAATAGTGGCACTGGAGAACTGCGGTGTCATCACTCATGTCCAGGCTGACCCTTGACCTGTGCTGCCCACATGTTGCTAAGTGTTTCAGGACTGGGGTAGAGGTGATTGGACCCCCTCACAAGATGATCCCCTACCCTGTGCAGCTCTGTTGGAGAGTCCTAGCTGTTGACAAGGCCCTGTTTTCTCTTGCAGGGGCTGGCCTCGTGTTCATCCTGTATCCAGAAGCCATTTCTACTCTGTCAGGATCCACATTTTGGGCTGTTGTGTTTTTCATCATGCTCCTGGCTCTGGGCTTAGACAGCTCAGTGAGTAACCTGCTCAGAACACCCCTTACCTCCCCACCCTGAACACCCCCAGTGCTTAGCCTGAAGTTCTCTCCATTGAAGCTCTCTCCTTGAAGACTAGCCGCTTCTGAAGGCCCAGTTTCAATGCAAGCAACTGAGTGAGCTCTTCTTCAAAACCATAGACCTAGACCAATCCAGGAACCCATAGGAATCCCCCTGGCATTATGGAGAGCCAAATGGGATGGGTGTCTGCTAAGCCAGCCCAGCACTCTCCTCTCACAGACAGGGAGACAGAATTCAGAAAGGACAAGGATAGAATGTTCTCTAGCCAGGCACATTCCCATTCATTACATTTCATCATCAATAACTAGCCATCAATAATTACTCCATTCGGTTCTTAGATTCTTTCCTTTTTTTCACTCATATGCAGGATTGAGTTTCCTGGCATCTTTTTATACCTGTGTCAGTTGTTCATACATATAATATCTTAGGGTAGGGCGAGCCCAGAGCTTTCCTTTTGATGCCTGTTTTTTGGTGGGTCTGTCAGAACAGTGTGTTAGGAAGAATTCCCAGGCTGTTTATGCCCCCTAGAACACTGATATCAATTAACAATGTCTAGCAAAAGAAAAGAGGAGCAGGGCGGGATGCACACTTCTTATCTGTCACAAGAGCAGTTCGGGAAGAATTCCTTATGGGATGTGAGGCTCTTGGTTTCGGAACTTTGAGGTGATCACTTTGCTTAGTAATTCAAAAGGCATCCAAAGTCCTTGTCACAAACCATGGCATGAAGTTCACATTGCATAGTTCTTTGTTTTGTTTTTTGATAGATGTTTCTGCAAGGGTCGATTTACATGTGAAGGTGTCACCTGGATAAGACATTTTTCTCTCTTCACTCTCCTTTGCTCTTCAGTGCCTCTTAGTCTGAGGAAGCGAGGAGTCAGAGACCTTTTGACAGAGCAGAATAGAGATAGCTCTTCACCTTCCCTGAGTTTGGGGCAGAAAAGGGAACAGAGGCTGGGGAGGAAGGAAGGCTTTGTCAGTTTCTGGAAAGGGCCCCAAGTAACCAGGGCCAAGACTGAGCTCTAGGGAGTCATTCACCCCCCAGTTCCCATTTGCCTGGTCCCCTTCAGATGGGTGGCATGGAAGCTGTCATCACTGGCTTGGCCGATGACTTCAAGATCCTGAAGCAACACCGGAAACTCTTCACATTTGGTGTCTCCATCAGCACCTTCCTTCTGGCCCTGTTTTGCATAACCAAGGTGAGCAAGGGCTGGAAATGGGGTCACCTGGAACTTTCTATGGTTATGCTTCAATCAGCCTTGGTGCTGGGGTGGGTAGGATGGGGCCCCACTATCCTAAACCATGTGGTCTAATTTTCAGGGTAGATTCTCTGCTGTCCCCTTCCACTTCTGGGGCTAATAATTTCCAAGTGTCTCTAGTCACTGCTGACTGATTTAGGAACAGCAAAAGGCCTTTGAAATCCATCCACTATTTATTGACACACTCTTAGTCATTGACTCCTGGATGGATATACACTCAGCACCAAAGCCCTGTGTTCTCAAACAGAAGCACGTGGGACAGGGTGCAGGTAAGATTTGATAGTTACCAAAGTTGGTGGCCATTTATACCAAAGATGACCTCAGACTCCCTTCTCTCTATGTTCAAGGGTGGAATCTATGTGCTGACGCTGTTGGACACCTTTGCAGCGGGAACCTCCATCCTGTTTGCTGTACTCATGGAAGCCATTGGAGTTTCCTGGTTTTATGGTAAGTGAGTGCATCGCAAAGCCTCAGCCCCCAGTGCTTCTGGAACCCTCTTGATCTGGAGTTGGGAAGGGGCTTTTCATTTCCAGGGCAGCCACTTCGATCGCTAGGGGTGAGTAGGGCACTTATCGGAAAGAAGTCTCCCTAATTCTCAGCTCATCTGTGCACAAGGTTTCTCAACAGGAGGCTGAAGGGCCCCAAGGGCACCCTGTGTCAGCATCTGAAGGGAAGCCCAGAGGAAGCCGTGGAGTCATTCCAGTGTAGCTGCCAGGATTGAGCAAACAAAACACAGGATGTCCAGTTAAACTTGAACATCAGATGAACAATGGGGCTTTATTAGTAGAACTATGGCACAATTATTACGTGAAACTTACTTGTGCTGAATGTTTTGCATTGCTTGTCTGAAATCTACCCTTAGGTAGATACCTTATTTTATCTGCTAAACTCATTCTAGACAAAACTGTCAAACGTGTTGTAATTGTTCGCGTTGTCTGTCCATCTATGGCCTGAGTAGGTGAACAGAGCTCTTACTCATTCCTGAAGAGATTGCAGTGGGGGATCCTGGGCATTCATTCCTGTCACACTGTGGTCAAGAGTGTACATATGCATGCACATGTGGTGACAGTTATTGTGGACAGTTCTTTTCAGAGGAAAAGAAGGAGCAAGAGGAAAGAGCCAGGCTGTGAAGTCAAGGCAGCTTGGCTTTGCAGCCTGGGACAAGACCTCTCTTCTTTGCATGGAAATCAGTGATCCCTGCTTTCTAACTACAGTGACCATGAAGGTGTCATGTCCCTGAATTTGTTCCCTTCTTACTCAGCATCAGCAAAGTCCCCTTTACCAGGTCTCTGAGGCTATAAGGATCAGTATTCTGCCCCACTGCCCTGCTGGCCGCTGGTACCTATACCTCCTACAGTGACATCCTGGGAGGTCCTGGGTTCTCTGTCTAGGGTGGGGGTGTCTCTGTGACAGGCCTGCCCTCTGTGCTCACAGGTGTGGACAGGTTCAGCGATGATATCCAGCAGATGATGGGATTTAAGCCAGGCCTGTACTGGAGACTCTGCTGGAAGTTTGTCAGCCCTGCCTTCCTTCTGGTGTGTAGGGTGTGGCTGGGTGCTCTGTGGCAAGGGTGGCTGTGACCAGGGAAGGGGCAGTGGGTATATTTATCTCTTAGACGAGGAGGCACTGGGATCTAGGAGCCCTGATCACCAAGACGGAACTCTTGGGATGTTCAGCCTAGTGATACCACAGTGGGGTACCGTTGTGCTGACTTCAAATTCACTTTGTGCCTTTTCTTGTCCCCTGCTCTCTCTGCCTCCCTGCGTGTTTCATCTGCTTCTTGAATGCTTCCCTTTTTCTTTTTCTGTCTTTTTAACTCGTTCTCTCCTCCTACAATCGTCTTGTTCTTCCTCATTTGCTTCCTCCCACCTGTCTTTCTCGGCTTCTCTGCCTTTCTGCTGCTTCTCCTTCCCCTCTCTTTTTGTCTGTCTTCCTCTTTCTGTCTTCTCCTCTCGATTTTCCTGTCTTCTCTCCCCTTCCCCCTCTTCTCCTAGTTTGTGGTGGTGGTCAGCATCATCAATTTCAAGCCTCTCACCTATGATGACTACGTGTTCCCACCCTGGGCCAACTGGGTTGGGTGGGGTATCGCCCTCTCGTCCATGGTCCTGGTACCTGCTTACGTCATCTACAAGTTTCTCAGTACTCGAGGCTCCTTTCGGGAGGTGAGTTCTGGGCCAGCCTTTGGGAAATGGGGTGAGAAAGACATTCTTACTAGCTGAGAGAAGAAACAGTGGACAGTAGAGTCAGGAGACCCACCTCATTGGCCAAGTGATTCTCTACCTCGAGCTTCAGCTTTGTGTCTGTGACCCAAGGATAATGTACTTGAGTGTGAGCACAGTGCCTGGCTCAGGGGAGAGCCAGAAATGCTACCTGCAGGGGCTACTGTTGCTCTTGTGACCCTCCTAAGGAGTGCCATGCCCACACATGTCCCATCTCTCCCTGACCAAGCTCATGTCATCTGACCGTGGTTCCTCATTGTAACGATCTGTTCAGCTTCAACCAGAACTTTCTGAAAATGAATTCCCTTCTATTATCTGTATTGGACACACACAGGCACACACACACACACACACACACACACACACACACGCACACACACACACTGTAACAGTTAACCTTCCCATTGCTGAGACAACATCTTTGTAAAGCAAAAATCTCATTCCTTCACTCGAATCCACTTACTTGACAGGTACCATATGATCACCTACTGTGTGCCCAGCAGTGTTCTTGGCACTAGCCAAAAAGAATCCCTGCCTACATGGAGTTCATGTTCTCTTTTTCTTTTGATAATGGTGCTGGGATTTGAGCCCAGGTCCTTGTACTGAGCCCTGTCACCAACCCCCAAAGTCTATTCTTTTTTTTTTTTCATTTTTGAATCAATATCTCGGTCTACCCCATACTGACCTAGAACTCACTTCATAGCCCAGGCTCACCTCAAACCCCTAGCAACACTTCTACCTCAGCCTCCTGAGTGCTGGGATTAAAGGTGTGAGCTGCCATGCCCCATGTTGGAGTCCACATTCGAATGGGGCAGCTGAACAGAAACAAAGATGCAGAGAGGTGCTGGCCTCCTTCACTCTGCCCCTTCATGTGCTTCCTGTCCCTGAAGTCCCCAAGTTAGGGATCCTCTGTCCTAGGCTCCTGGGAGAATCATGGCCAGTGGATTCACTCTAGACAGGGCAAACAGGACTGACCCTTTCCACCTTCACCCCTTGGGTGTGGAGAGGGCTCTCTGTGGCATCATGGCCGGTCCCTGATTTAGAGCATGCGCCAGAGTTCCTGTGCATGTCCTGTGCAGGTCACCCCGCAGCTCCTCTGTGGTCCACAGCACTTTATCTAATTGTAATATCTAATGACTTCCTGATGGCCTGGTGCCAGTCCCTGGCATGGGCTGCTGGGAGGGTCCCTGGTCCAAACTGAGGTCTCCCCTTCTCTGTTCTCACAGAGACTGGCCTATGGGATCACACCCGAGAACGAACACCACCTGGTGGCCCAGAGAGATGTCCGGCAGTTCCAGGTAGAGGGACTTGGCTCACTTCATTGACTGTGGCTTGAGGTGGGGGAGGGAGTGTAGCTGCTCTCTCTCTCTCTCTCTCTCTCTCTCTCTCTCTCTCTCTCTCTCTCTCTCTCTCTCTCTCTGGACCACAGTCAAGAAAAGCCCAAGTGGCAGCTCGCTGCAGCCCAGGAGGCTGCTCCCTGCTCCCGGGGTCTTAAATGCTAGAATTTCTCCAACTTTAGTCCACGTCTAGTTGTCAATGCTTGTCACCAAAGTAGGCTGAGGATGTTGTAGCTTGAAGAAAGAGCTGCAAACTCATTGTAGCCTAAGCTCTAGCCTTTCCCCTTAAAAGGTCAGGGTTACAGAGCAAGGATGCTCCTATGAGCCCCCTCCTTCAGAAAGGTTATTCTTTTTTATTTTATGTGAGAGGATTCAAGGTCTCACGCTAGCCCAGGTTGACCTGGAATTTACTACGTAATCTCTGGGTGGCCTCAAACTCACTGGGATCCTACCTCTCTGCCTCCTGAGTGCTGGGATTAAAGGCGTGCGCTACCGTGACAGGCAGGAACGTTCTTTTGCATTGTCTGGCCTTAGGAATAAGTAAGGAATCCACCTGCCCATATATGAGGTCAGGAAGTGATGGGGATGTTTGTTCTGCCTCTGCTTGCTTCTTGCTGACTGTCCTCTCCATCCCCATCATCATGGACTCGCTCTCTCCGCAGCTGCGACACTGGCTGGCCATCTGAACCTGACCCCAAAGAAGAGGAACCCACGTGTCAATGTCCAAGTCAGAGACATGTGCTTCTCTCCCATCGGGACACTGTCCTGGGATTCCTCTCCTGGAAGGCATCCTTTCCTACTTCTCTTCTTTCCCAGTTACCAGTGATTCCTTGACTCTGGTTTTTGTTCACCTTCTGTTCATCCAGCCTGGGGGCCGTGAGCGTGGAGGACCCATGAGCCTCCAGGGAAAGGAGGAAATGAGCAAGAGGAAGCTTACCTTCTGGAATGCTTGGTTTGAGGGAGGTCTCACTGCATGGGGAGCCCACTGAGCTGAGGTTCGTGGCTCAGGCAGAATCCCCTCCTACGTTTGCTTGCACCTCAGACCACAGAAGAAGTCCTCAGTTTGCCAAATCTGAGAGAGAATGGGCTTTTGGTCAGATACCAAACACCCAACAAAAGCCCAGCAGGGTCTTGTGTCCGAAGTAGGCTTGCATTGACCGCCCCTTTCTTGCCCACTCCAGTCACCACACTGATGTCTGAGCCTTAGTCTGGGAGTTTGGGTTTATTTATCCCTAAAATGAAGTTGGTAGATTGACGCATTGGGAAAGCTTGAGTGAAAACACTCCCACTTCATTTGCTAGTTAATCTGAGCTTATTTATGGTGAATTCTAGAACAATAGCCTGGCTCTGGTGTTCAGATTGTCCCTAACCATGGATACCAGGGGATGAATGTAGGGGAACAGCAGTGTGAATGTTCTGTACAGATGCACCAGCCACGCTGGTAGAAGTTTCCAGGCAAGCTGAAGCGGCCAACGCCATGTCATGTACATAGGTGGTTTCTGGGCCTTTCCTGGGTGTTGGGACAGGGCCTCTGGGAAGCCAGATGTGTCTTCACCATAGGGACCTCTGATGTTTTCATGGGGTCAGGTGGGTGCCCAAGGGCAACCTGTTAGACTTGCATGCCTTCTGGGAACCTCAGCACACAGCGGTCCTCATCAGTGAGAAATCTGACGCTTCAACTCCCTTTGTTCTCTCCATGGACCAAACTTGGCAGTTTGGAGGGCACATCACAACCCAGGCCATGTCTGAGAAGACAGTTGGCAGGTGCCAGGAATGCCTAGGTTTACGTATGATACAGACTTGCCGACCGCCCTCTGGTGGTAATGATGGTTGATTTCAGCTGGGTGAGAGAAATGATGGTTTAGTCAATTGATGGCTTTTAGTGACCAGTTATGGCTTGAGTCTTTTACGACCTCATTTGAAATCTAGAATTGTGGACCTCCATTCTGATGGTGGGAGTCCCAATTGAAGAATTCTGGATGAAAAGGAAAACAGAGGCCACTGCACTCACGCAAAGTGTGGGAGGTCCACGGAGCAACCAGCATGTCTGAGCCCCATGGAGGTTAGAGAGGGGCAGGTGGAATTCTCTCTGAGAACTGCAGGATCCCCCTAATGAATCAGGTTCCTTCACTCTTTCTTTAGAGAAGAGAGGGCGATCAGGAGACTTGACCTTTCATGGAAGAAGGCCCGCTTAAGGCTAAGGGTTGTATTTCCACTCTGTTGGGACATAGGTGCAGGTCTGAGTTTCCAGAGCAAGGAGCCTTGAGTCCTATGCGAGTGATTCCTCCTGGGGTGTTATTTAATTTTTATTGTTAGAAAAGCACTTTCACCTATATTACCTCCTAGCTCTCCCATGAGGATAGCAGGGCTGGCTCCTAGCCCCCCCCCCATTTCCCTAGAGAGACTTGCTTCTCCTTCTTGGTTCCCAAGGGGCTAAGGTAAACCCTCCATTCCCAACCCATGCTCTCAGCCCAGACCTAGGAAACACGCTGCACAGTATATTCACTTTGCACAGACACAAAATACGCCCAGCTCCATTCGACAGGAAAGAGAGTGTTTCTTAGCTGATGAACAGTGTGTTGATGGAAGGAAAGAACATTATCTGTTCTTACCTCTCCTGTTGCTTGAAAGGAAGCTAGTGAGCTATTGTCCTCTCTTGGTGACAGTCATCACTCTTTGAACAGTGGGACCTACCTGGCAGATGTGAGGGCACACACTCGGAAAGCCCAGGTGCCTTCCATCAGAGAGAGCCTGCCATTTCCTCTCTGCCATCAGCGCGGCCCTTCCACCTGCAGACCATGGTCACAGGGCTGAATCGATGCGGTGCTCGGTGAATGAATCCCAGACCAACACAATGGTGCTGACTTGTGGAGAAACTGGTTCCTGAGAATGGGGCTCGGGGCTTCTGGTTCCAAGTCCAGGTGCTTTGGGAGGGTGGGGACACCGAGAAGGCCCTTGGAGGTTCTCATGAAGATGCTAGGAGACCACCTGCCGCTACCTTTCCACCCACACTTCTTGGAGGGCAATCATACGCTTTATCATAGTAATGGTTGGCTTCTTCCTCGTAATTTGTTTGGAGGTCACCCAGGACCAGGGTGCTCCTATGTACTGTATAAGACACTTGACACTTTTGGTATTTTGTCATATTTTTAAAAGGTTATTATTTTCCATGAAATGTAAGACCCTCACATTGACATCCACTGAGTGTCTAGTTATTTAGTGCCCCACGTGCTGGTCTTTCTAGATGCACGCGAGATAAAGGAGAAGGAGAGATGCCAACTTGTGCCATAGAGCCTCCTGAATACAAGTTCCCCAAATGCCTTAATTCTCAGAGGGAGCTTCTGCCCACGTGGGAGCCAGTCCCCTGGCCTTTACTTTTCCAGCCTGGGCTTTCCAGACTTGGTGTTGTAAGACTGAAATATTCTTACCAAAGAAGTCGTTTCTTAGTGAAGAATCCCTTCCATCAAACTCACCTTATATGTTGGCTTATTTCTGTTGAAAGCTACAAAATGGGAAGGAACAGCATGGGTGTGTTGGAAACAGTAGTTTTTAAGGTTGTATCAGACCTGGGTCTGCAGCTGACTTGCTGGAGGAGGAGCTTCCGCTTTTGGGTTTCAGGGTATTTTGTCTATAAAATCAGGTATCTGGTTAGATCCTCAAAGTCCCCATTTAATTGAGAACACGAGCAAAAACAAACCATGTCTCCATGCAACATTCTTATGTTAAATTTATAATGAAGATAGCATATTACTTACTATAAAACTTTCCAAAAATGATCCCATAACCAATG
This sequence comes from Zapus hudsonius, assembly GCA_004024765.1. Lineage (NCBI taxonomy): Eukaryota > Metazoa > Chordata > Mammalia > Rodentia > Dipodidae > Zapus > Zapus hudsonius. The sequence goes on along the minus strand of PVHP010004705.1, from coordinate 17,223 downwards.
ATCCATTGGACTTAGAAATATCAGATTTCTGGTCTCCAGAACTTTGATATTTTGAGGTATCTAGTAGTTCCTCTTTCTCAGATGTTTTTATTCCAGTGGATGAGAGACAGAATTTGAAAAGAAGCAAAGCTCAACCCTTTGATTTGAGGCTTGTTTTGAGGAAGAAGAGGGTAGCACTCTGCCCTGCAAAGTTGCTGGGTCCACAGCTCTGCCCGCAGGGAGCGTGCCTGGTTCTGGTGAATGTGAAGTCATTGAGGGGGTGCCCGCCCTCGGCCCACTGCTTCTTTGTAAATAGGACTGTTTCAGTAGTATCATCTCTGTGTCAGGAACTGTTCCAGTATCATGCAAATCTCTGTGTCTGCTTTAGATTTGTTTTTTAAAAAACTACTCTCTTCATGGAAAGAAATATGTACACAGTGTAATAAAGGAGATTTCCTGTGCTATGTATCTTCTCGTGGCTTCTGAATGTGTTCTGCATGAAGGTAAAAGCTACAAGTTATAAGACAAGTGGGTTTGTCTTGCATCAGACACCAATTAATAAAGAAGAGATTTTGGCCAAAGAGGCCCACCTTTCACCCGAATACTTATGGCAGAGACAGGAGATTGGGGGGGGGATTGAATCTGTACTCTTATCTCTGAGACTGAAATACCTCTCCTGTCCTCTCCTTTCACTGGATTTTGCCCATTCCCAGGAACCTCAAGTACCATTGTGTTTCATATGACCAGAATAGTATCTTTTCCCTTATCCCATTTTTTCCCTTGGGAAGTGTTAAAGTCAGCATTCTAGTTGCTGCTCAGAAAGAACCCAAACAAAAGCAGCTTGTGGAGGAATGAGTTTATTAGGCTTATGGACTCGAGGGGAGACTCCATCCTGGCAGGGAAATTGATGGCATGAGCAGAGGGGTGGACATCACCTCTGCCACAGCACTGCAAACAGCGGCAGGAAGGTGTGCCAAATACTGGCAAGGGGAAGGTGGTTTATAACCGCTATAAACCCACCCCCAACAACACAGCTCCAGCGAGGTTCTAATTCCCAAACTGCCATCAGCTGAGGATCTATCAACCAGAACACATTCATTTGTTTGTGGGGGACACCTGGATCAAACCATGACAGGAAGATACCCTTGGATTTGGTCCAGGTAGCAAATCAGCCCACCATGGGTCCACATGCACACAACCATCTGGGCCAAAGGTTAATTCCATCAGGAAATATTGATCGTCATGAGTCTCGCTTCCCTGTAGTACTGACAAGCCCTCTGCTCTCAGCCTCTCTTAGACTCCTGGGTGAGGAAGATGCATCCCTATGCCAATCCTGTATCACCTGTTACTAGAAATGAAAGAGAAATGTCTATTCAGAGACCACTTTCGGCAGCTGGCAACTAGTTTGGATCTGGGGTCCTTTTTGTCAGCCTTGGGCCTGGGAGAGGCTGAGCTGGACCAGAGCAGTGGGGACAGAAGATAAGAGCTGGGCTTCAGGAGGTGCAGGATGGTCCTCAGAGAAGGACCTAGCCAGGGACCTGAGCCATGGGCGCGCCATGAGCCACGCAGAGAGCAGCAGACATGGAGCCGATCCCTCGCCCTCTCAGCTCCAGGCTCCAAATGCAGAGCCCCAGCCTGGGAGAGCAGCTCTGAGCCAGATGAGTCTCAACCCTCCAGCCAGCCTGCTGTGCACCCTGAGTCCACTCCCAGCACCCCACGAGAGTTCTCTTCTCGTACCTGACTCGTCCTGTGGTTGCCATTGAACTCCAGCCCACATCCTCAGTCACTTGATAGCACAGAGACTATCACTGGGGAGGAGTCTTGAGAAATTTCCCCCTGGCAGGTGCTGCAGCTCTGGCACATCTGGGGAGTGTCAGAGTCAAGCCCAGAGTCACATCGATGAAGCACCCCTCGTGAGCTCCGGGATGAGGGATCACGGCACAAGGAGTGCCTGGGCTTTATTTAGAAACTCAGCTAAGTGAGATCCTGGCAAGAGATGAGCCACCACAGTCATATTGTGGAGGATCCATATGGAACCCTGAAGAGAATGACGGGATGAACAAGGGACCCACAGCCACAGCCATTCAATCAACACAGGATAAGCCAGGGTGTCAGAAACCAACAATTTCAACACAAAGACCCCTAAGCGCACAACATTAAAGCAGCCTTAATACTCATCCACCACGACTCAGGAAACTGAGCGGAAGAGGGGGCGGAAAGATTGTGAGAGCCGTGGTGGGGGAGACTATCCAGAGGCATGGCACCCCTCGGTAACAACACACTTGGGCCAGGAGAACTGGGCTGAGTGCTAGGCTATCCATGGTCCCCTGCCACAAGGACTGATCCAGATGGTACACGGAGGAGGATATCCAGCTGATTGGGGATGGAGAGGGGGGACATTGGGGAATTGGGGATAACAACTCATTGTTGGCCCACTAAATAATGTAACTCATTATGGACAATAAATATATATTAAAAAAAGAAACTCAGCTAAGTAGCGAGGCCAGGTCCTCACCACATGAGCCATGGATGCCCATGAGCTTGAGCGAAACAGAAGCTTGGGTGATTTTGAGTTGGCTTATTCGTGCTGGTCACTGTTCTAACTCAGTGATCTTCCTAAGAGCTCCACAAGGGAGCAGTACTCTTTCCACCTGAAAATGGGGGAAATAACTTACAAGTTGTTGGTCCTGGGATGTGAGCCCAGGAAACGAAGCCCCATTTTGTGTCTTTAACCTTTCTGGGGTGTTATGTTCCCTGACACCAGCTATGGGTCCAGCTGTATGAGCAGGACTCTGGTTTAGTTCCAAAAGCTTCTTCAATTACAAATATACCATGCATACATATGTAATAAATTTATTTATATACAGACATACATGTAAAGAGTATACATATATAGTTGGTAAGCCTATATATGCATTTGTATGTACGTGCATATTTTAATGAACCATGACAATGTGTGTGTGTGTGTGTGTGTGTGTGTGTGTGTGTGTGTGTGTGTGTGTATACACCATGTGCTAGAGAGTAATGCCTTACTTGGGTCACATAGTAAGAGGGAGTTCAGCTTGAACCAGGGTCTTTAGCTTCCCAAGGAAAATACCCGTCCTAGCCTTCTCCAAACATACCCCAATCCCAAGCCCTGTGGTCTTTATTCAGATACAGGTTTTGGCTGCGTGCATTATCAAACAACAAAAAGATGATATATATTTACACATATAGGTGTACAGTGTTGCATACATGTACCTCAGGACTGCATGTGGCCAAGTACAATTTCCTTGTGTTTGTGTGAGTGGTGGGTGTATGTAGACAGGACACATGGCCCCACTGTGCACTAATGCCTGGTGTCCCTCAGTCACTCCTCCACATTCTTGAGCCAGAGTCTCTTACTGATTCTAGAGGCTGTATTTTTCCCACATGAGCCTTGGTGATTCTCCAGTCTCTGCTTCCCACTGGATGGGGTGACAGGTGTCTGTGACCACGCCCAGCTCGTTATGTGGGTCCTGGAAACTGAACATGAGCCGCCTCTCCGACTTCCTCAGTCAGACCTTCCTGCTCGCATGTGAACTGCTCTTTGCCACCGAGCCATCTGCCCAGCCCTGTAACTAATTTTTAAAAAGTAAATGGGTGCTCTTAGTCTTTTATCCCACCCAGCAGTGGGCCCGGGAAAGGGCCGGTCAATAGGGAGAGGAGGAAATCATCTTGGTTTCGAGGAGAACTTTATCGAGGACTCTGCCTGCCCATGGTTGGAACCCTGAAATATCTCTACAGCTGGGAAAGAAAGTCATTCAACAATATTTGGATTCAGCTGGGCCTGGTGCTCACGCCTTTAATCCCAGCACTCAGGAGGCAGAGGCAGGAGGATCGCCACGAGTTTGAGGCCAGACTGAGACTAGATAGTGAATTCCAAGTCAGCCTGGGCTAGAGTGAGATCCTACCCTGAAAAACAAACAAACAAACAAATAAATAAAAACAAATAAATAAATGGACTCTTTCTAGGTTCTTGCACCACCATCTAGGTAGCACGAGATTTTAATTCTCTTGGAGAAAAGTTAGTTATCTACTCGCAGACATCCGGCCCACCTTCTGGACCGGAAAGGGACAATAAAGAGAATGACCAAAAGGTAGAGAGGTAAATGACATCTGTTGTTAGGGACCTGGAGGAAGAGCAACTTTCCCAAAAGCCCACCAGACTTACAGCCCATTGGCCAGACACAGTATCATTCCTAAGCAGAAGAGAGGGGTGAACAGTCATACCATGGAGGATCCATACGGAACCCCACAGAGAATGACGGGATGAACAAGGGGCCCACAGCCACAGCCATTAAATCAACACAGGATAAGCCAGTGAGACAGAAACCAATGATTTCGACACAAAGACCCCTAAGCTCACAACCTTAAAGCAGCCTTAATACTCATCCACCAGGACTCAGGGAACTATGCGGAAGAGGGGGCGGAAAGATTGTAAGAGCCGTGGTGGGGGAGATTATCCAGAGGCATGGCCAGGAGAACCTGGATGAATACTAGGCTATCCATGGTCCCCTGTCACAAGGACTGATCCAGACGACCCATGGAGGAGGTTATCCAGTGGAGGGGGAGGGGAGGGCAGCGGGGAATTGGGGATAACAACTCATTGTTGGCCCACTAAATATTGTAACTCATTATGGACAATAAAAAAAATAAATAAAATAAAATGTGTACAGTAATAAAAAAAAAGAGAGAGAGAGGGTGATGGTTCTGAAAAGAGCCAGAGTTCTGCTTCCCTCGTGTGCAGAGACTAAGAGGGACCCCGTGGGAAGCACCTTGGACTGAAGAGCTACAGGTAAGGGCTCCCCAAGCTTTGGCACCATCTACTCCTGGGCTCAGTGTTCAGGCCCAAGACAGCTGAGCAATGGGGCGCTGGTGAAAACACTGCTTGGCCACCAGGTGGCACCATCACACAGCCCAGCTAAGCAGAGGCGGCAGGATGGACCAAGGGCTGGACTTGGACATCTTGTCTTGGTTCCCTGGATTCTCCTAGGAGCTTACTTAGTCCATAAAAGCAGCTCCTGCCTTGTCTCGACACTCACTGTTAAGCATCCTGATCTGGTTAGAACGGGGAAGTTGTGAAATAGACTTTAGGTGGAACCTTCTTCATTGACGCCTGCCCCTGGCAGTGGGGGCAGATTCTTAGGTGGCCAATGGCAGAAGCTTTCAGGAGAAAGGAAATCCCTTACTTTTATATTCTTTTATTTTTTAAAAATATTTTATTTATTCATTTTCAAGCAGAGAGAGAGAGAGAGAGAGAGAGAGAGAGAGAGAGAGAGAGAGAGAGAGAGAGAGAGAGAGAACACCAGGCACCAGGGCTACCACCTTGTGGGTCTGGCTTATGTGGGTCCTGGGGAATTGAACCTGGGGTCTTAGGCACTGGAGACAAGTGCCTTAACCGCTGAGCAAACTCTCCAGCCCACTTTTATATTCTTTTAAAGGGAGGGGGTCTCTAACAAGAGATGATATCTTGCCACAGGGTGGGTGTGACTCAGATTGTTAGGGCTGGATGATAGGAGAAGGTAATGGATAAGTTGTAAGGTCACGAGTTAGGGCTTACCTGGTTCCATTTATTTAAGAGAGAGACCGAGACAGAGAGAGACACACAGAGAGAGAGAATGGGCATGCCTGGGTCTCCTACCATTACAAACAAACTCCAGATACATATGCCACTTTGTGCATCTAGCTTTACGTGGGTACTGGGAACAGAACCCAGGCTGTTAGGCTTTTGAGGAAGTTAGGGTGACTGCGCCCCTCAAAGTAAAAAACAGGAATGTCTTTGCCATAAAGAATCTGGCTTTGGGCTGGAGAGATGGCTCAGCGGGTAAGGCACTTGCCTCCAGTGCCTAACACCCCGAGTTCAATTTCCCAGAACCCACATAAGCCAGACCCACAAGGTGGGCGCCCTGGTGCGCTCTCTCTGTCTCTATCTCTCTGCTTGAAAATGAATAAATAATTGTTTTTTAAAAAAAGAAAGAATCTGGATTCTCCTATGTCTTTCCTAAAGGAGTTCCCCAGACCTGTTCTTTTGCAGCTGAGCCCCTCCCTGGGGGCTGGGGAAGATCTCATTTCCTAGAATTCAAATTTAATTCTGGCATTGTGGGTGGTCAATCTTAATATATCTCCCAGGGGAGGACAAGCTCTCTTGGCTGCCAGCTCAGACTCCTGAACCCCCAGGTTCTGATGAGTTTCCCCTTGACTCGGCCTGGCTGGCCTGAGACAAGGGAGCAACCCCTGACCCCTGCTTCCACGTGGGCTCTCTATCCCTCCTGCCTTCCATGGCAGGAGCTCTGTGCTTTCTCCTCTCTCCTCTCACAAGCTAATACATCTAATCAAGTCTCTTTAAACCTTCCCTTCTGGTCTATGGATTTTAATTCTTTAAATTCCTAAGACAAGAATCTGGGTACTCTAAATTTTGTTGGTTCATTGGCATATTGGAAGGAAACCCCAAATTCCCGTTTACCTTGCAAGCAAGTGCCTTTATCCACTGAGCCACCCTTCTGACCTAAATCTGGTTGGTCTAGCTTTGACCAATCAGTTTCAGGATTAGGTTTGAACTCTAATAAGAGATACCTCCCACTCAAGGGGAGGGGATCAGGCACGAGATAAGTGGAACCTGCCTGAAAACCCAAGTTCAAGGACATTCCTGGTCATCTTTGGGTCCCAGTCACCCCACCTGTCACACCCAGACAGCATGCCCTTCAACAGTGTATCCAACTATGTCATGACCCCCTGTGTAGAAGAACAAGGGCAGATTATTTTCTGGGGTCTCTCAATTGTGGTGCTAGTGGGGGATACACAGGCGAGACTAGGTGTTTCAGAGACGTTTCCTGAGGCCTTTAGGGCCCGACTCACAGCAAATTCCAGGCTTGTATGTATCAAGTCTGCTTCATGAAACTTGTTCCAGGAGTGTTTATTTCAATGGGCTGAGACAATTTGATAGCCTGGGGTGTGGGACTGGCCTCTGACAGGCTGGCCGTCGTGTGGGGTTGTCCCTTTAAACTGTGGGATCTGATGCTCTCTTCCCTTTGATCAGGTCAGGATTGAATTGACCTGTGGGATGCCCAGTGAGTGTCCCCTGGGGAGCTAGTGTGCGGGAAAAACCGTACATCTGGTGTCAGAACTGAAGTAAGGAGTGTGAATATGCAGACCTAGAGGAAAAAGAATTCACTTTTCCCTATTCAGCAACCATCTTTTTACCTATTTGCAGAGAAAGGCTAAAATGAGAGCCCTGAGCACTTCAGAGGTACGAAGTGGATTAGTTCTGCCTCAGAGGCTGAGGGGCAAGTAGGTTATGAGAAAGCTCCCACCCTTATGGATGCTGATCATTATGACTTTGTATGCTGAATGAAGCAAGAGTCATCTAATGGTGTCAGTATAGGCAGAGTTCCATAATTTGGGAATCACTGACAGGCTGCGTCCAGAAAGCAAGTGTGGTTATACAGGAACTGACCACGAGAGGGCAGCAGAGCACCATCAGACAAATGGATGCCTTGACTCAAAAATCAGTCACAGAAATACTAGGCTATCCATGGTCCCCTGTCACAAGGACTGATCCAGACGACCCATGGAGGAGGTTGTCCAGCAGATTGGGGAGGAGAGGGCAGCGGGGAATTGGGGATAACAATTCATTGTTTGCCCACTAAATATTGTAACTCATTATGGACAATTAAAAAAAAATTAGGGATCAGAACAGGCTTACAACAACTTGAGAGTTTTTACAACCCTATCAAATAGAAAGATTGCGTTGCTCTCAGGACTCAGACTCCATAGAGAAGCATCCTAGACGCATTCCCAGCTCTGTCCCCAGGGCTGGCTCTTTGGTTATGAGGTCTCTGTGGTCATAAATACCTGCTTTCAGAAGGCATCACTGATGTTCAAATGATCTGCCATGATTGTCTTATAATCCTTAATCATCAAATCAAGGGTTTCACCTTTATGTTTTTCACGACAAGTTATGAAGCTGTTCCTGTCTGTCACTTGCTAGCTTTTTCCTGGGCTCCATATTGATTTTGATGGGAGGACACCCATACTTCACTTCATAATAAAAGCCCATAAATTTAAATATTCAGTAAGGGGCTGGAGAGATGTCTCAGAGGTTAAGGCACTTGCCTCCAGTGCCTAAGGCCCTGGGTTCAATTCCCCAGGACCCACATAAGCCAGACCCACAAGGTGGTGGCCTTGGTACTCTCTCTCTCTCTCTCTCTCTGTATCTCTGCTTGAAAATGAATAAATAAAATATTTAAAAAAATATTCAGTAACATATAGTTAATGTTTTTCTTGTTGTTGTCGCTGTCATCATCATTATTACTATTATTATTCCGTTCAAAGGTATAATGAAAGCCATCATCAGTGGGAGCTGGAGAGATGGCTCAGTGGTTAAGGCGCTTGCCTGAAAAGCCTAACAACCTGGGTTTGATTCCAAACTGCCCACATAAAGCCAAATGCATCTGGAGTTGGCAGTGGCTGGAGACTCTGGCACACTCGTTCTATTTCCCTGTCTCTTTTCTCTGTCTCTCTCTGCATGCAAATAAACAATACTTTAACACATCATCAGAGGATGAGGCTGTATACTTCATTGTGGTCTTTTGTTCCATATCCAAGCTTGGGCTAGAAGACAATGAGGTAGGATCTGGTGTTCATTCTCTCCATGCCCAGCTTGCCTTCATTCCTGCTCGTGGTCTTTCTGTGAGAGAACTCTGAATGAACAGGGGACCAGCAGGGCTGTTAGCAAGCTCCTGCTTGATCTTTGCACAGAGGCCCCTGCCTGGGTTCTACTCACAAGTCTCTTTCTGAAGAGAACCACCCCTGAGCTCCAAGTCTGTCAGGAGATTGAGAACCTATGTGTTGTGGGCTGTCACTAAGGAGCTGTGTGTGACCCTTACGAGCATAGGGAGGGCTCGCCTTCCTCCTCTCTTTCCTTCTCTTGAGCCCTGTTAGAAAATCCCTCTATAACCCTAACCTTCTGTGGTCTGTGGACTCCATTCTTCACTTCATTAGACAAGAAGCTCCAGGGCTCTGACTGAGTGGATGTTTCTTTTTTTTAAATATTTTATTTATTCATTTTCAAGCAGAGAGAGAGAGAGAGAGAGAGAGAGAGAGAGAGAATGCACCAGGGCCACCACCTTGTGGATCTGGCTTATGTGGGTCCTGGGGAATTGAACCGGGGGCCTTAGGCACTGGAGGCAAGTGCCTTAACCACTGAGCAATCTCTCCAGCCCGTGAATGTTTCTTTATATATTTATTTATTTGAAAACAAATAGAAAGAGGAAGAGAATAAATGGGAGGGGGAAATGGTCACATCATGGCCCCCTGCACTGTAAATGAACTCCAGATGCACACACCACTTTATGCATCTGGCTTTACGTGGGTACTGGGGAATTGAACCTGGATCATTAGGCTTTGCTGAGCCATCTCTCCAGCCCTTAGTGGAAGGTTAGTGTGACTATGAGTATCCAGCACCCTAACTCCTAAAATAAATACCCAACTGAGAGGCTAGAAAGGCTCCATCACTCTCAAAGACACCCCAAATTCCCCATTGTGTGTTTGAGTGTCTGTGTCTCACCGTGGAGTCACACAGGGAAGGGAGCACCTGGGGCAGGTGTAGAGGCCATAGACTATGGCCAAGAGGCACAATTCTATGCCCGTGTCAAGTGAGGTCAGGTGGGGTTGACCAGGCAGTAAGTTTGAGAACCTGATGTTGGCGGTGGCTCCTTTGTCTTCAGTGGCTTTGGTAATGACTTTGGGGGACTCTGGACCAGTTTCTTCCTCTCTCTGGGCCTTACAGGATAGCAATAGTTCTGGGTGCTGCTGGGCTGGTCTAGCTTCTTCTCTCTGTTGCTCACACCTGGGTGCTTGGCTCTACAAACACTGCGGTGTCCTGCCTACGGTGTCACCACGAGACAGATGACAGGGTTGTGAAGGTGCATCCATGAGCAGTGACAAGGCATGAGGACATCTATCTCCCTTTCTGGTTCCTCTGGGTTTGTTTTATACCATCTCTTGTTGGTCCCCACTGGGAATACCCAAGTTTCCACCAGGAAGCTCTTACACAGCTATGACCCTGATTCCCATCCTGGTCTCTTTTCCACTGCTTCCCTGATATGTTCTGAAGTTACTGCCCCCAACCCCCATGTATGATGGCACTCAAATCCTTCAACCAACTTCAGGACATCAAGCCAGGCCTCTGAGATCCAGTTGGCTGTTATCCGTGGATGGAGAACTGTGTCTCCTTATCGAATTGACTCTTTGTTGTTCTATAATGTGCTTTTTATCCTCTGCAATATTCATTCACTGAATATTACCATAGCCACTCAACTTGCCTTTGATGCGTCCATGCGATCTGTCTTTCTTCTGCTTCTTACATAGTTATGTTTTTTTCATCTACAGTGTGTGATTTTCTGACATGCAAGGCCAGGGGGAAGGGGGAAGCAGGAATTTTGGGTTCCTCTGCCAATGCACCAATATATGTCAATGGACTGATGATTTTGGGATGCCCCTGAATTCTTATGAATTCAAAGAAAATTGAAATCCATAGAGCAGAGAAAGGCTTTATTAGATTAAATAAAGGAAAGAGCTCCTGCCCATAAGAAGGCAGTCATGGGGTAAAGCCCAGAACTGAAGAGGGTGCAGAAAACTCCTTCGACCTAGAGACCACAATCAGAATCATGTCTATGTTCTGACTGGGGGCTGAGCTAATAGCCCTGATGTCAGGGTCAGGTTTAATCCTTCCAGAAATCTTTCCAGAAATTGGAGGAAAGGGGAACTCCTGCCTAAGGAGGGACTCAGGTTGAGTTTATGGGAAAACAGATCTAGGCATCAGGAGATAAGGAGAAGCCAGATCCTTCTGTGACCTTGAACCAAGTGAGGACTGTAAGGTCAGGCTCAAGGGCATTCCCTGCTTTACTTCAGGGATTCAGCCACCCTAAACTGTCTCGTGGGGAAAGGAGTCAGCCTGGCTTGGGTTTTCATGTAGTTGTCGATGGACTGTGGTGATCTCTGTGAGGTTTGCATCTTACCCTGACTGGCACCAAGAAGGAAGTGCCCCCCACCTGCTGTTTGGCTCCTCCAGATAAAGGACAAGAGGAGAAGAGGAAGGCTTAAAAGATACCAGTCGTCACAGGTTCCATACTGGAGCCAGACTCCACATTATATAGCAGGTAGCTGGGTTTTGCTTTTTAAATCCACCCAGTAAATCTCTTAATTAATATGTTTAAACATTTTTAATTTCCTGTGATTACTGATATGGTGGATTAAAGCCCCTCGTTTTAGCATCGTTTTTCTACTTACTCATGTGGTTGGTTTTCTGTTTTGTTTTGCTTTTCTTGCTTTTGGATTGAGGACTTTAAAAATATTTATTTATTTATTTGTGTGTGTGTGAGAGAGAGAGAGAAGGAGAGGGAGAGAGGGAAGAAGAGAGAGACAGACAGAGAGAGAGAGAGATACACAAATGGCCATGCAAGGGCTTCATGTCCCTGCAAACAAACTCCAAATGCATGTGCCACTTTGTGCACCTGGCTTTTTTTGGGTCCTGGGGAATTGAACTTGGTCAGGTAACCTTTGCAAACAAGAGTCGTGAACTGCTGACCCATCTCCCCAGCCCTGGATTGGGGACTTTTGATTCATTTTATCTACACTATTAGGCTTATTTGCACCTCTTTAAAAAGTATTATTGATTATTCTAGGTATGCAACATATATCTTTTTTTAAGCACCTTTGTCTTATAATGATATAATACGACTAGAGCAAAAAGAGGCAGGCAGCTTTGAGGAGAGCTTCTGTATTAACACACCTTCCAAATAGCCTTTCCTTTGTTTCATGGAGATATTCTTGGAGAACCTACATGTGTCCAGAGGTGTTCCTGTCCACTGTCTTTATGCTGCAAAGTGGACACTCCCAAAAGCAGGAATGTCCACCCTGCAGGCCAAGCCCTGCCTGCTTTCTAAAATAATATGATCTCAGTGCAACACAAATGTATAAACTTATTGAAAACATGATAGGCTGGAGAGATGGCTCAATGGTTAAAGGGGCTTGCTTGCAAAACCTGGTGGCCTGGGTTCAATTCCCCAGTGACCACATAAGTCAGGTGCACAAAGAAATACATGAATATGCAGTTCATTTGCAGTGGCGAGAGGCCCTGGCACATCCATACTTGCTCTCTCTCTTCTCTTGAAAATAAATAAAATAAAATAAAACAATTTCTAATGAAAATTTTGGCAGTTTTTTTTGTAACTTGATCATGTGATTTTTGAGTGTGAACTTTGTAAGTGACATTGCTGTGTTGTAATGCTGAGTCAAAACGTCATAATGTCAACCAAGCCCCTTTAACCACTGGGCCATCTCTCCAGCCCATCATGTTTTATATAAGTTTATAATTTCATGTTGCACTGAGATCATAGCTATCTTGGACCACAGGGAGGCCTTGGCCTGCACAAAAGATGGATGCATTCTCTCACACATGAATCACTTCAGTGTATGGTGATGTCTGGCTTCCACTGTGTTATCTTCCAAGTGAAGACGGTGGAGTTGGTACCATCAGGCATTGCATGCATTCTTGGTGACTGGTGAGTGAAGCACAGGGATTAGCAATAAGGTTTTTACCTACAATTCTGAAAGATAAGTGTTTAGTGTTAGAAGACAGGTAAGCATTGTCATTTGATTACTAAAGGTACTTCCACACCTTGAGGACACCTCACACATCGTCCTCAGTACTTCACAAATCAACCCTTGGCTTCACGCTGCACCAGCAGCTAAGATGTGCTTTTAATTTTCCTGTCAATTAATATCCATAACAAAAGTCTGGCTCCTTACCTATTATTATTTCTTTATCCTTGCGTGGCTTCTATCATGTCTCAACAGAAAATAGAACCCCACAAAGAAAAATTACAGATGAAAGGAGATGTTCATTGAAAAGGAGATGGATGGTTGCATTTTTTTAAAGGCAACTAGTAAGGGATTTTGCTTAACTCGTAGGGAATTTGTGCAAGTTTTCAAAGACTATAACTTGAAAAGGCACTATCAAAACATGCTGACAAGTTTGGTGCCTGTCAAGGGTTGTGTTGTCCGGACAAAATAGAGGAACTGAAAAAAAATCTGTCTTCTCAACAAAAAAAATATTGTCAAAATGTTTCAACTCAGACAGAGTCTATTCAAAAATTTGGTTATGTGGTAACATATTTATTAACAACAAAAAAAAACCCCACTGGTTGATGGTGAGCTTATTAAGCAATGTGTGGAGAGTGTAGAAGATATAATATATTCTGGATAAAGGGAGATATTTCAAAAATCAATGTCTTACTGGACTATTGCCAGGCATATTGAACAAATTGGAAAATCTAGCAAAAGAAGTTGGTGGGGGACGGGACGGGGTGCTGGTGCTCAGTGGTTAGAGCTCTCACTGCCCAAGCCTGAGTACCTGAGTTCGATCCCCAGATCCCAGGTAAAATCCCCCTTCTTGTGCTGTTGTGATCCAGCTCACTGAAGGCCTGCAGGAGGGGGGTCACTGGCCATAGGACATTACTGTCATGGGAGGTCACTGTCCATGTGATGTTACTCTCCATGGGGGGAATCACTGGCCATAGGATATTATTGTCATGGGAGGTCACTGTCCATGGGATATTACTCTTTATGGGGGGGTCACTGGCCATAGGACATTACTGTCATGGGAGGTCACGGTCCATGAGATGTTACTATCCATGGGGGGGGTCACTGGCCATAGGACATTACTATCATGGGAGGTCACTGTCATGGGAGGTTATTGCACATGCTCAGGAGGTAACTGAAGAACTGGAGAAGGGTCGGTCAGGCAATGCAGGAGTCCACCAGGCTCTCCCTCTCCTTCTAGATAGATTCTCACCCTGTGCCATCCAGCCTCTACACGCAGCTCCAAACTGAGGAGAAGATGGTCAGCTTCACCAACCCAGGTCCCATTGTTGGAAGGTGTTGGGGACCCAGAGATGTGACAGGTCCAGAGTCCCTGCTAGTCCCTCCCTCCCAGCCCACCAGACTCAGCATGTAGCGAGGCCATCACCACAGTGGCCAAGCCTTTCTCCGGAGGGTCATGTCTGTCTTCACCCTTCTCTTCCAAGAATGGATTCATTTCCAGTTCAAGACAGACATGGATTTGGCCCTCCAGACAACATAGCCTTTATTTCACAATTTAAAGCCCAAATACAAATATTCTCCCTCCCTGGCCTCTGCTCACTCCCATCACACCGTTCTCTAGGCTCTACCATAAAAAAGGTCTCTGGCTTGCAGACATCTTCTGTGGAAGAGTCCCATGTTGGCTGCTTCAGGCTTCCGGGGCTGCCTGGGCCTTCCGTTCACAGCTCAGTGTCTCCCTGGGAGGGCTTCTCCACTGCCTCTTTGGCCCTGAGCTCGGTCCAGAAAGCCACTTCCTTGTCTTTGAGTCTCTGAGCTGCCTGGGTGTTGGCACCAATCTGCAGGTACCCTTCCTTCTGGTCATACTCTGGCCAGTGGGGCAGTCCTTCCCCATTGGGGTTCCTGGCAGGAGAATCAAATAGAATTTCTGGATTGCTGGGTGGCCTCACATTCTTCTGAGAATTGTAGAGACTGCTGGCCCATTGCTGCCATGGGGCCATATAGCTCTGGAGATGGAGAGCTGGCCTGACCACACTTGGAGAATTTTCATGGTCAGAGCATGATGGTCACGGAATCAGGGATCTAGTTACTCACACTTAGAAGCCACTACTTCTAAATGGGTGTCTTCACAGCACCCACCTCACCTACCAGCCCTGCTCCAACACTACCACCTGCCTCACCCATCCCACCCACCACCCCTGCTCTAATACTACCGCCAGCCTCACCCGCTGCGAGCAAAGTTGGCCCAGAATTCCATCATCATCTTGCTGAGCTTGGTCTCCTCTTCTGAGGCACCTTCTGTGGGAAGAATGTGGGTCCCAGGCCCACAGCTGGGCTGTCACAGGAGCTTTGAGCCATGCAGCCTCCCCCTTCTCAGCATGTAGCAGTGAGAAGCTCTATGCTCCTCTGTGCACGTTCAGCTGGACCAGGAGGCCACGGTGTGCAGCAGTCTATCCATTAGCTACGATGGTGCCCATATCTTTCTACTCAAGGTTACAATCCCACACCCAGGGGTTTCCTTTGCCTCACAGGCCACTCACTTCTAGCACTTTCCTCAATCTCCTACTAAATCTACATTGGCATGGAACCTAAAAAAAAAACTACAATGGTCCTGAGGGGTGACCTAGCTGAGAGACACTCATGATGCTTGTCAAAGGTCGTATATACCAGCTAGGGATTAAGGCACTAAAAATATTTGGAGTTTTCTTAACTATTATGTTATTAAACAGATTCAACTTTAAACCATGTAACATGTAGATACATAGCTATAGACAGAGGGACAGAAAAATACATACTCGACCCTACCAAAGGCTGTCACCAGTTCCCACACTCTAACAGGGTCCTGTGCGAACACAACCAAGCAGTGGCATTCTTGCCCTCAGGCATAGCTCTGCAGGTGGCACCCCATCTGCATTACTGATGTGCAGGTCAGGATGCTGAGGGTGACTATTGTGGCTGGGGGCACACACTACACTTCTCCCTTCCTAATGAAGCCTGGTAAGGAGGAGAAACCCTGGCAACTGCTCGATGTAACTCTGCCCTGTTGGAAAACTAAGATTTGGAGAGAAGGAGAAACTTGCTTAAAGCCACTGAATTCAAGACTGGAACACAGCAAAGAGTCATCACCTCACCTTTCAGAAATGGTGTCCCAAAGACAGAATAAACTTCATCCCCGTGGTCTGCTATCACCGTCCTGGGTCTCATGTCTGATGAGAAGCTCGGGCGATATTGAAACTCATACATGTAAGTGGGGGCTCCGGCATCTGAAGAGACATGGGTTCAGGCATGGTTCATGTAACTAAATAAATACCTGTATGGTATCAAGACCTCTCCTTGTGCAGGTAAACAGGTAGAGGTCTTGATACTCTCCTGTGATACCTTGATACCTCTTGTGTTTACCCGCACAGGAAGGAAGCAGGTTCAGGAAAGCCTAGTAACTCGCTTAGGGCACCACAGATGGTGGATGTGGAATTGAGTTTGGTTCAGATGTTTGCAGATTAATGATTTAAAATCCATGTTTATTGATGCTCTTTTATTATAATAGTTTAGAAATGAATTTAGTTTAGATGCCCATCAACAGGTGATTGGATAATGAAAATATGGTAAATATTAACAGTGGAGTTTTGTTCAGCAGTACTGAAAAATGAAATTATGAGGTTTGCAGGAAAATGGAAGGATCTGAAAAAAATTCTGTTATGCAAAGTGACTCAAATTCATAAAGAACCAAACTGCGTGTTATCTCTCGATATGTATAAAGGGGGCGGAAACCATGAGTTAAACCTATGAAGCCTGACTGGTAGCCAAGAGCAGACATCAAGAGATGGTAAGGAAGGGAATGTTGGGTAAGGGTTAAAAGACACAGGAGCCATGTAAACAATCAGAGGTGGGGAGGGTGCAGGAGAGGGAGGAGGTTGGGAAGAAGGGTGAGTAGAATAATCAACTAAAATAAACTGTATTTGAGAATGACAAAATGAATGATACCTGAAACTCTGCATGCTAAGTGATGAATGGGCACAATTCGGCCAATGCCCTGGAAACACACCAGTGCTCATTCAGATCCACTACCTGATAGGTGTCTTCTACTCAGCCTGGTTTTGTACATTCCCTAATGTCTTTCTCACTGGTTCACAACACAAGGATATTCAAATTAAATACTTTCAAGCATACACAAAGACACGAATCTGTCTTTTGGGTTTAAGGAAGCCATTCAACGGATACTTCAGTCACTTTGTAATTCTGTCCTACTTGGCCTGGGGTGATAAGGCCTTGAGGCTATATGGTGATGTCAAAACAGAGAAGTGTCAAGGGAGGGTGAACTCTCCTGACCTCTGTCTCTGATTTCCTCTCTCTTTATCAAAAAGATCCTGTTCAAGCCCCAAGGAGATGCCACTTTCCCTGATGACTGGATCACGGGAGCCATGCATTAATCCCTGCTCCATAAGGACAAATCCATGGACCCCCAGCCTGGGGACCTCAGCACTATCTAGTGGCCATGGTAGGGCAGAGTGTCTGTCCTGGGTCTTCTGAGTTAATTCCTGCCATAAATCTGTCTATCTGTCTATCTATCTATCTATCTATCTATCTATCTATCTATCTATCTATCTATCTATCTATCTATCTATC
>PVHP010004704.1:0-69458 GCA_004024765.1 Zapus hudsonius | reverse complement strand
CTCTGCTTATAATTTATTTTGCATCAAGTTTGCCTACTGGAACAAAAATTGCACTGAATCTGAAACTGCTCACTGCACAGTAAAGAACTGGCATTGTGGTATTCATGCACCACCATCTAGGAGACTGGGTAACAGAGTCCTCCAGGACCCAATCACTTCTAGATGGACCAAGAATCAGGGCCAGCCTCTGAAAGTAGCAGCCTGTGAGCCTGTCAGGGAGGCTAATGTGACCTATCTTGCTTTCATCTTCTTTGAATTAGCCCCATGTGTACACATACGTACGTACGGACACACACACACACACACACACACACACACACACACAGAGGAAAGAACCATTCATTTTGAGATGGCAGCCACAGGAGGAAGAACAAAGTAATCGAAGTTTCTCCATGCTCCAGAACACCACCTTGTGAATTTAGAGCAGAGCAGGGTGAAGTGATTTGTTCTTTATTTAAACTAGAATTTGGACATGTAAACTTTTATCAAAGAATAAATATCAAAGCCTTTCATATGTCTGAAAATATGTACAACACGTGGCTACTTAAGGTTTTTTTTTCTGTTTGAGATGTTTTGTTAGTTTGTCTTGATATCCTCATAGGAGAGAGACCTATGAATAAAGCAGAGTCCTAACATGATTTACCACAATTCCTGGCAAAATATTAGTTCATTATCTTACACCAAGAATTCCAAAGCCAGAATGCAGTAAGGATACTATTAAAATTGTAAAGATTTGTATCAAGGTTTGAGGATAACATACATAAGAGCTATAAGGAGGCCATGAACCTTCAAGACAAAATTCAAGAATATTTCTTATTCTAATATTGAATTTTAACTATTATGATGTTCTTATGAAAATATGCTTTTTGTTTGTTTCCAATTAAAGGTTGAAATTATAATATTACTGTACTTTCATGCATAATTACCAATAAATAACACACTAAGTCCTTTCATGTTTATGAAGACTACAAGCTTACTATTCATCTAAAGTAAAATTCAAATATGCTTAATTTTATATACAAAACATACTAAATTTTGAATTTAAATTCAAAAATACTTAATTTTTATGAATCCTGTCATGGACATTTGGCATGGGATAACCTTTCTCTAAAATCTGGTATCTTTCATTATACAATCTGGTTTTATAAGATTTAAAATCAAGAAGTTATAACGTTTAATCTCTGAAAAACAAATGCACTGATGGTTGGCTCCTTTAAACCCAGAATGACCAAATTTTATGGTATATTTTTATAAAGATGCTCATGGATCATATAAAATTAAAATATAGTTATAAATTATTTTGAGACAAATGAAAAACTTTTGTAATTTGAAAATTAGGTTGAAATTTAAAGATTTTGAAAATGAACTATTGGTAACTGATATTTATAACATTGTTTCTCATTGCCCAGACTATTTTGGACATACCATATAGACTTTTATACAAATCTAAAATCATCATATTATCCTGAAATCTTTCTCTCTGCCATTTCTTTTGGGGTTTGCTGTTGTTATGTGCTGGGGATTGAACCAGAGCCTGCTATAACCCTAGACTTCTGTCATTTCTTTCTTAAATGGAAAAGTAAATATCCCAATCAGCTATTTTTGGTAACCAGCAATACCAGCTATTATATAAATTTATCTAAATGTTTTTAAATTTAACATGATTCATTAAAAATGAATCACTGACCATGATCTCATCTCAAAAATATAAAATAGTACATTATGCTAAACTCGATATGATATGCTGAAATAATTTTTTTAAGCCAGGTGTGGTGGCGTATGCCTTTAATCCCAGCACTAGGGAGGCAGAGGTAGGAGGTTCGAGGTAAGTTTGAGGCCACCCTGAGAGACTACATAGTGAATTCAAGGTCAGCCTGGACTAGCACAAGACCCTACCTTTAAAAAAAAAAATAAATAAATAAACAACAAAAAAAGAATTTTTAAACAATTTGTTCATTTGTGTTAACCAGTTGTCTAAGTAATATGCAATATACTAAAATAGAACATGAAATAAACCCCCCAAAATGCCTGTGTTCTAGTTTTCATATGACTACTGAAATTTTCTTTAAAAGATAGAAAATGTACAATATGCAACCATTTTCATCAAGGGTAATGTATACATTTAGATAGTTGTACATACATAAAACAGCTCTTGAAAGCCCAAGACACTGGTAACTGCTTGCCTCTGGAGAAGAGAAGGGAAAACTGATGAGGCTGGGGTAAAACTTACCTTAGACAGTGTATGCCTTTGTAGGTTTTTTCAGATATACATGTTACTACCTATTAAATAATCTGTAAGAGAGAGTTTCCTTCCATTCCTGACTTCTTCAGTAACAGGTGACTTCTGCAATCACTTACCTCAATTTTCTCCACTTTAAGATGAAGTTATAACTGTCTCTAGATCTCCATCTCCATTTCAACAGGATGATGGTTCTAAAGGCATACACAAAGTGCCAGCTGACAAAAGTAGCTAACTATGAACCTCCCTTTGCAGAAGCCTTATACAGTATAATTATCTCCACCTCTGCCTGCACTGTCTCCCTCAGGCTGCAAAAACAGCAGAGTAATCAAAAGTCTGCAAGAAAATTCAGACTTGCACACTTGACAATGCTTCTCTTTCTTGTAAAAATCTAATATATCCAAATTATCGCTTCTAAGATACATACTCTCCAGACATTAACATATGTATGTATATGAAAGGGGAGAGATTTTTATAATAGAATTTTTAAAATATATTTAATATATATTATATATATATATCATATAATATAGGATATAAATATATATATATATTTAGTGTAATATACTAAAATTGGAAAATGCTGATTCTCATAGTTAAAGCCATCTATAATCTTCCTAAACAGAAAATACTAACAGAACAAGAGATAGTAAGAGGTAGAGCAATAGAAGAGTTGAGACTAGAAAAATTAGTGTATGGAGAAGGCATTCGGAAGGAACCAAAACTCAACTGGCTCATTGCAGGTCTGGGACAATGGGGGACAGGCCTGGTGTCCCCTCATTCATAACCTTACGTGTTCTAGGGTTAAAGTATCAGTCTCCATCTCCAAGGGCTTGGACTCTAATCATGGGGACAGTATAATTAATGGTAATGCAATGTTAACCCAAAGAATGAACATGAAAATAAACGGAAAGGCAATGTTGTAAGCAGTAAGTCTCATGGGTTGGAACCATCAAGAACAGACTCACACAAGAAAAAGCCTTTGACGTCTGTGTAATCAGCAAGGGGGTGGTGGAAGCATAGACAAGTGAGGAAAACAGCAAGGGGGAGTTCTGTCCTATTAGGATAGTGTCTGCAGTACCAGGAGGCAGTAAGATGATGAATTCTTTGATCATAGTGTGCTTCCAAGCAATAATCACTAAAAATATTCAAAAGTATTTCCAAATACTATGTTGCCAAGTCTTCCTTATAGACTGCTACAAAGGAGTGATGACAGGCCATAAATACACCAGAATTGACTGCCTAGGGCTCAGATACAGGAGCAACATGCATCTAAATCCAAGTTCTTAGTTGAGCAGGGCCCCAAGATGGGAGAAAAACATATGCATTCCAAATGTTTGGCACACTTTTCCAGTATTTTCTTGCAGGTGCCTGATATTATTCCTATAACAACCTTCATAGTCAGAAGTCAATTCAGTTCCACCCACAAAACCAGGAAATCAAGAGAGGCCAGTTTTGTCTGGTATACATTAGATCTATTGGATGAAATAAAGTAGTATCGGTTTCATAACATGGAAAAATGTCATCTAAATCAAAGTAAAAATATCTATCATCTACCTGTAATCTACTGACATTATAAAGCTAAAATTATAATGTACAAATACTTACGTCTCAGAAAGATATACAATATAAACTCACAGTACTATCACATGAACAAAGATTAGGTGTTGCTATTGATAACATGCTAATAAACCTTGTAAGAAATTTCTAAAGATTTATCTCTAAAATGTCAATATAAGGCAAAAAATAACAAGCACAAAGAAGGCAGCTAACAAATCCTTAATACAGAAATGCATTCTAAACTTCTCTCATCAATTAGTGATTCACTCGAGGTAAAAAAAAAAATCAGTGTTCACACTAAACAGAAATGTTATGCTTGAAATGGGCATTAATTAGTAAAGTTTATTAATATAGTTCTTGCTACAGCAGTATGCTTTGTCACTTGATGGGGATGGTGCACTTTTATGCTAATATCTACTAATTGATTTAAAGCTAAAAGAAAAAGAAATGGTTTTCAAGGCACTAGAACGGAAAGTTGTAGGGTTTTTCCATTTTCCTATGGATCATAGCGAATAGCAATTGTTACTCTAACTATCCTCTTCTAGTTCAGGTCTGCTAGCATTTCTATTATTGACCTTCCATAAAACTACTCTATTAAAAACTTCACACACAAAGTCAGGTCTTTAAAGTCTACCAAGAGACAGTGCAAATGATATGCAGACTTATACTCTGAATGAAATCAGTGCAAGGCTGACTTCTGCAAAGCCATCCTGCGTACTTCCTAAGGACTCTTGGCCTATGGGCTACTTCATTTCTCTAGAGAACAAAGATTTCCATGTGAACTAACGTTTCCTAGGTTCTTCTTCAGAAAAGAGGTGAAAGGAGGAGAGAACAGAGAGGGCCAAGGAATGTATAACCTGTCTTTTATTGTTAAGTATTCACTAGCTCTGGACCTGCAGCTCTGCAAAGTGAAGCTAATATACTTCGGTCACTTGTTTACTTTTGTGTGTGATATGTGCCCCCGTGAACACACATGTGGAGGCCAAAGAACATCAGAGGTTCTCTCATGGCTCATCCCCATTTCTACTTGAGCCAGGGTCTATCAACCTGGAACTGTGGTCTGACAGCAAGCCCTAGAAACTCTCCAGTGCTCCCATAATCCCTCCCCACCACCCTTCTGGAGTTACAGACGTGCTTGGCCACACCTCACATTTTATATCAGTTTGGGGGAATCTAACTTAGCAGTTTCCAGCCAGAGGCCCTCCCACTTATGCAGAAGTGCTCTCAACCACAGAGCCATCTCCCCAGCCCTTGTTTAGCTTTTAAGAGCATCTTTTCCCCTTAGACTCTGGTGATGGGTGTTACTACTTAAGTTTGCCCTATGGACTATGTCTAATGGCCCTCTACTTTTGCTGTGTGGATTGGAACTCAGGTATGGTTCCTGCCTTGGTCAGAAGCATAGGGACTGTGTCATGGACAACTCCTGGACAGATCAAAACTGAGATCCAACAAATCTTGCTCATTCCACAAACACTAACAGATTGCTTTATTTTTTTAATGAAATATTTCCATTTAAAGGCAATATTTTAAAAGAAGCCTCATAAATATTTTTTACATATATAGTATATGTGGTGGTCGTGGTGTGTGTGCGCACACACAGAGGCCAGAAGAGGATACCAGGTGCCCTTCCTCTACCACTCATCCACATATCTGTATTTTCTTGGGATGGAGTTTCTGAACGCAGAGTTGCAGTTTTCGTGAGCCCCAGTGATTCTCCAATCAGTGTCCCCCCTCCCCCAGGACTTGGGTTACAGGTGTCTGTGAACATGTCCTGCTGTTTATGTGGATCCTGGGGAATCAAGCTCAGGTGGTCTGAGGCCCACTCAGGCCCTCATGCTTGTAGGAAGCACTCTTATCCACTGAACCATCTCCCTAGCCCAGGTCAGAGAGATTTTTATCTCCAAAGCCTTCTGAATACAGCGCCCAAGTTAACTCACATTTCCTCAAGCTACTACAATTATCTGGCATTTCTCAAGATAATATCAAATGCATGTTACATTAATATTCTTATGTAGGGATAGGGGACAGAGAGTGATACCAAGGGATAATCAGTGCTAGATAAACATATTAAAAAGAAAACAATGAAAAAGGCAAAAACTAGGTATCACCCTAAATACCTAATGAAACAAAAGAATATAAATGTTAGTAGATATTTTGATTTTTATTCTATCTGGTAATTCCTTCAAAACTTGTGGCTTCAAAAATTACATGAACACGAATAGCTCTTAAATCTCTAACCCTAGCAATCTCTCTCCTGACCGCTAACGGACACATCCTTCTCCTGGTACTTCCATGTAGATGTCAAGCAAACATCTCAAATTCAGCATACCTAAAAATTCACTCAACATTCTCTCTATCTGGTACACCCTGCCTTGGAGAATGGTAACACCCATCTGTGTGACCAGAATAGAATGCCTGAAACTCAAAATCACAATAGATTCTTCTCTCAGATCCACTGTCTGGAAAATTCCACTCCTGAAATTTCTCATTAGTCTTTCTCTAGAGTCTCACTGTCATTACCTGAATTTGAGTCATATCATTCTTAAGAGTGATAGTACTGGTTCCTAATCAATATCCTCACGACAATTCTCTCTTCACCCCATTCTACTTCCTGTCTCCTCAGTACTGAGAGGTCCTGTTTAACATTCTTCAGCAGCTACTTCTACTTCTGATCTTGAAAATATAATTCAAAGAACTTACCTGGTCCATAACATACTTTTTAATTTGGCTATTTTTTGTCTTATATTCCTTCTCTTAATCTACATACTGTTTCATGTCCTTGTACCTACCTGGGAATGAATGAATTTATTATTTTGCCTAACTAACTCTTTCAAAACTCAAGGATGACTTTAGGTATGAGAAGCCTTTCCCAACACCTTGGTGTGTCTTAAGATGCCACCTTCTCACTCTCACAACGCATTCCTCTCCCAGGGTGTCTGTGAGGAGGAACTATCTGGCCTTTGTATCCCTAGCACCTGAGTCTGCCTCATACAAAGCTGGAGCTCAAGCTGCCTCTGGCAGCAAAATCTGAAGAATACTTATGGAATTCTTTGGCTTTTGACTGCTGAACAACCTCTAAGAAAGAAAAGAAGTTTAAACCAGGTACTATAACACAGGCCTGGAATCCCAGAGGTTGAGACAGGAGGACAGTGAGCTGAAGGGCAGTCTCCATAGTGAGTTCTAGGCACACAGCAAGACCCTGTGTCCACATGGGAGGGGGTAAGAAGGTGGACAGTGGTTAAGAGTATTTGATGCCAAACATGAGGACTTAGTGCCATCCCCAGCACCCATGTAGAAAGCCAGGCGTGGTAGTACAGGCCTGTAACCCTAGTTCTGAGGCTGGGAGGGGGCAGGAGGATCACTGGGAATCCCTGATCAACCAGTCTAACTAAAAAATGGTCCAAGCTCCAGGATCAGTGAGAGACTGTCTCGGAAAATAAGGTGGAAGAACAGAAGACATTGATATCTTCTTTTGACCTCTGTACGTGTGGAGCATACACATGTCAACACACCAATAAAAGTTTAAAAGGTTTGATTCCCTTATTATTACCAACTTGTCCCCTTATATTTTAAATAGCTTCTTTTATCTTCTACTTGCTAAAGTTTAAAATGTAAATTTTAATATTTAAAAGGGAAATAACCATTGCTTAGCTGGTTAGAGCACCTGTCTTGTAAAAGAGAAATAAATACTTAACTTCAAACATGGCTTGTCTTAAAAAGCAATAAACTCTTTCATAAACATGTGATACATGTGATACAAAGGCTTGCATCACTCAGAAGACCAAACAGGAATGTAGGTTAATTTGACCTAGCAAACACCCGTTTGACTGCATGCCTAGGGTACCACCTATACATCAGTACAGGTAAACAAATCTTGCTGGCATCACCCTCCACCCTACTTAACTGTAGTCAAGGCAGCCAACTTCCTGCCATGTATCACAGCCCAAGCCCTCGAGTTTCCCATCATGTACCCCAGTAAAGACTGGGTTATTTGTAATTCTTAGAATCAAAGGTAATTTAGTCATTTAAAGGCTATAAAACAGCATGGGCTTTACATGAAAGCTTATTGGAACATAAAAATCTCAGGTCCTGTCCAAACTCACTGAGCCAACTTGGTACCTTGAACAAAGCACAAGTTGAGCATCCTTAATCCAACAATCTAAAATCAGAAGTCCCAAGATATTTCATTATGTACTTTTCAAAATAAAAAAATCCTAAATCTGAGATGCTTCTAGTCCCAAAGATTTCAGGCAAGAGAACCAGAATCTCAGTCCCTACCACCAAAAGCAGTAATCTAACAGATGAGGAGGAAGCCCAGGCATCTATACATTCTCCATTTTTCATAGACCATTCAAATTCATATCCTGATTAAACCAAACATTAATACAACCTAAGAAACACTGGCTTTACCAAAGTGCAGAGCTCTTTTAAATACTACTAAACTCCTCTAATACACTGAAAGTAGGACTGTATGTATTTCATAGTCTAAGAAGACAAATGTTAGTTGATTTATTTATATAAAATCCCTTATAGGAGAGTCAGTAATCTCAATCTACAGAAAAGCTAAGATCAACTCACAAGGATGCCCTTCCAAAAAGACCCACACTGTTCTTACTTGAAACAAAATACATTTTACATCACCATGCACCATGAGCATAAATATGATTGTTTTTTAGCAACATGGTAACAATCTACACAAAGTATCTCCTAAGATGCTACATGAATAGGAAGGCTCATATTAAATGTCCCATGTGAACTCTTGGATCTAGTGTGCAAAACTCCTACAGAGACACCATTATTCCAAGCTCCAGCTTAAGAACCACCTATCTCAGAAAGCTCTGTGGGTAAAATGCACAGATAAAAATATCTGCACAGGGCTGGAGAGATGGCTCAGCGGTTAAGGCACTTGACTCCAGTGCCTAAGGCCCTGGGTTCAATTCCCCAGGTCCCACATAAGCCAGACCCACAAGGTGATGGCCCCTGGTGCTCAATCTCTCTCTCTCTCTCTCTCTCTCTCTCTCTCTCTCTCTCTCTCTCTCTCTCTCTCTCTCTCTCTCTCATCTCTGCTTGAAAATGAATAAATAAAATATTAAAAAATATCTGCACAGGAAAAAAACATAATGGCCTGTTATTTGCCTGGAACTCCCTCAGAAATACAAATTATCTTCAGGACACAAGTGTGCTCTAAGGCTAGTTTGGTTGACTGGTGGTTCTATGGTGGGAAAAGAACCACAGTAGCTTCACTGAAGAGTGAGCATGACAGGCAATGTAATTATTGATCCCTACCCTTGGGGAATAAATGTGAAAGGCAGAAAAGGTTGGCTTTTCAGAAAGTTTAGCACGATAGACTAAGGATCATGAGAACGTAAGAATCTGTAATAGCCCTACCTTAGCTACTGCTTACGTGCCTATGATGATAAATTATCATTCACCCACTTCTCCGACAGCCTTTCAACATTACCAAGTCCCAAGCACTGAGCTAAGCACAAGGTCCTTTAACCTTACATAAGTCACTTCAGTGGGAAGAGAGACATTAAAGCAAACTGATGTACAATAGCAGCATGACCACAAACTATGTTGGAGAATAGGAGAGGAAGATGAGAGAATAGTATAGGGAGACATATTTTAGATTATTCAGAAGCATTATTTAAGCTAAATCAACTTGAAGGATGAACCAAATGATAAAAATACAGCAACACAAATCTGTTTTAAGTCAGTTCCGGCAATGACATGGAAGATGAAAAAAAGAAGTCAGTTAAGAGACTAAAGTTCAGAGACAAAAAGGAAGGCAAGTGAGAAGATGCCACACTAAACTAATAAATGTTGAGACTACAAGGAATCAAATGTGAAAACATTCACAAACAGGATGGAAGGAATTGGTCACTGATAACAGACTAGGCAGAGTGTAAAGGAAAGAAGTCAAGGTGTTTGTCAGGATTGTAATGACCCAGGTAACTGGGAGGCAGGTAAGGTGAGAATAAGTCAAAGAGGGAACACATAAAGGAGGAATGAGCTTGGAAAGAAGGTAAGTTTGATTTACTGAGGTGAGCTGTATTTCATACAGTTCAATAGGTATGAATTAAACAAAAGTAAATATAAAAAAATTATTAAAAAGTACCCTTAAGATCTCAACAATAAAGCAGACCTAAAACTCACCCACCATGACCCAAGGAACTGAGCGGAAGAGGGGGTGGAAAGACTATAAGAGTCATGGTGGGGGAGAATATCCAGACATTGGCCCCTTCAGTAACAACACACAAAGGGGGCAGGGGAACCCAGCTATCTCTTGTGTTATTCATAACTCCCTACCCATGGACTGATCCAGTATGCCCACTGAGGAAGATATCCAATGGATTGTGAACAGGGAGGAGGGAAATGGGGGGCACCATCATAAATTTGTTCATACAATGTATCTAATTTTGGATAATAAAGATACCAAAAAAAAAAAATCAACAACAACAACAAAAAAAATACCCCATAGCTGGGAGTGGTGGTGCACACCTTTAATTCCAGCACTTGGAAGTTAGAGAGAGGAGGATCAGCGTGAGTTCAAGGCCACCCTGAGACTACATAGTGAATCCCAGGTCAGCCTGGGCTAGAGCAGGACCCTACCTCGAAAAACCAAGAAAAAAATACTCATATAACATGCAATTAATTGTGGGCTATACAATCAACATAGCACTTCCGTAAGTTTGAACTTGTGCCATTACTTAGTAGCAATGGCATAAACTGGGGACCTCAAACTGAGACTGTAGGCAACTGAGGTCATAGCAGCAAGAACAAAGAGGCACTCAAGGGTAGAGAAGCACTACATAGTCGGTGATGAAGTAACAACACAGTGAGACTGGGAATTACTCACAAGCCTGAAGATAAATGGCACAATGTATCTTTCTCTTCCCTCCCTCCCTCCCTCCTTCTTTCAATACCTATCATGTGCCGGTACACAGTAAAGCACCAGTAACACAAAGTCAAGGCAGAATTAATGCCTGTAAATGCAAAATCTGCCTATGTACCCATAGCAGTATTTAACAAAAAGATGAGAAAAATAGGAGAGAGGGAAGGAGGGAGGCCCTGAGTTTCACTACTTAAAATACACATTGTTCAATAAGATCCTAACAACAACAAAAATTATCAAAGGACCAGAAAATTATTGAGCAATTAAGAAAGGTTCTACCAAAAACAGCAACACACTCCTGCAAATATCTGCTCTACCTTAGTGAACTGCTGTGTCTTGGCTTTATCACAGATGTCACAACTGACTTTTTATCAACGGTTGGATTAATACCCCCAAAAGGCAACGAACAACAAATGGCAAAGCAAGATAACCAGAAACTAAGTACTAGAAAATATTTCAGTCACGATCTAACACCAATTTTAGTGACCACTACAACTGGAGTAAGTATCTGTTGGACTCTTACTTAATTAGCCAAAGAAAAGACCAGTATATTATATCCAACATGGTGTGAATTTTGTACATACATCATTAAGCTTCTGTAGTCTTCCACTACAAGCCTACATGCAAGGAAGTTTCAAGTATTTCAGACATAAAAACTGAGGGTTAAGAAGATTAAGTAGTTGCTCATACTCCATGCTTTTAACTATTGATTTTTACTATGATTTTTTTCCCCTACAAATGCAAAATGATACCAGGCCCTCTGTGGCCCCTATAGTGTCTGTTGCTGAAGGACATGTGACAGGAAAAAGCTCAAATGCTACAACGGACAGAAAAACAAGAACAATACCCTAAAGATTTAGGATTGACTAAATCGCCAACTCAAACTAGGCAGCTCAGTAACAACTGACAGAACCTAATGGGCAGCTACAAGAAATGTGAGCACTCCTTCTCAATGAACACTTTATGATTCCTATGAATCTATAAAGCCAAAGATGGAAATGGCACTGGCAGTTCAATTTCCCACATTTCCTCAGTATGGAAAGGATTGTTAATGCTTTGATATAAGTCATGACCACAAGCTGCCTTTAACTCTATCCCCTTTAAAAAGAAATAAAGAAAAGCATATATCTTAAAATCATTATTTCATTCCAACACTATCCTTTTAAGAATATTCTCACTTTAAAAAAGATTCCCTCGAGCTAGACACATGGCTCAGTGGTTAAAGACACTTGTGTACAAAGCCTGATGACCAGGGTTTGATTCCCCAGTACCCACATCAAGCCAGACACACAAAGTAGTGTGTGTGTCTGGATTTCCTTTTTAGTGTCAGGAGACCCTGGTACACCCATACTCACTCTCTCCCTCTTCTCCCTCTCCCTGTATCATAAATAAATAAATAATAGATAAATAAATAAATAAAATTTAGGGAAAAAAAGGTTCCCTCTGCTTAACTTGGAGCCATGTTTTACCCTACTCATTCTCCTACCATGACCACGACAGATGGGACCGGCAGAGAACACCTGTCCTAAAGAAGCTAATACACTAACCAGCAACCTACAGAGGCTCGACATGGGAGATTTAAGCAACAGGTATTGCATCTAACACAAACAGATTTCCCTTTACAAGATCTCAACACAAACTAGCTGGGCGTGAAGACACATCAACAAGCTAAGTGCAAAGTATAGAGAAGGCAGGAAACAAAAATAATGAGGCAGTTAGAACCATGTTGAGAAGATAAAAGGATTTGTTTTAAGAGTCTTAAAGGGCTAATGGAAGAAAAGCAATACTTCAGCTGGAATGCCCAGGCACTAGAATTACATTGATTTTTTTTTTCTCCTAGATTCCTTAATACTCTATCTAGTTGAAATCTATATGGTGAAGTCACCTTGTATGATTACTCCTAGATTTTCACAAACAAAAAGCCTTGTAATAAACCTCCCCTGATTAGCTACAAACCAAATTATACACTTACGACAAAAAAAAAAAAAAGCAAAAGATAAACTCTAACACAAAATTTGTGTGAGAGGGGCTGAAGAGATGCTCAGCAGTTAAGGTGCTTGCCTGCAAAACCTAATGACCCAAGTTCTCTTCCCCAGTACCTATATGTAAAGCCATATGCACAAAGGGACACATACATCTGGAGTTTGTTTGCAGCCACTAGAGGACCTGGCACCCCCAGTCTCTCTCAGTCTGTCACTGTCTATCTGCTTGCAAATAAACATAGTTTTTAAACTTTGTATTAGAGCACAATGTACTCATCATTACTATTACCTGCAACCAGCTGGGTAGTGACAACCCAAGCTCTTCAGGTCTTACTTCTGTAACATCTGTGGTTTGGACACTGTTACTGAGTACTGTGTAACTGCCTAGGGAGAAGGATTTTTAAGGAAGTGTTTTACAGAAGACAGGGCAAAAAAAAAAAAAAAAAAAAAAAGTAAGAGCCAGAGATGGAGAAGAGTGCTGTGAACTTCTCATCTGGATATGAAGTGGCCATTGCATTTATGACCTCACAGTGATTGCCACTGCCTGCAGAATATTTGCATAATATTGAACCCATAAATATTTCATCATGGATAATGGATCAGTAAAAAGAAAAGGGACTGACTAGAAACAGGGGACCCGGTAGAACCAGGAAGAGGACAAAAGGTGATGATGGAAGGTAGTTATAATCAAAATACATTATGTACAGGAATGAAAGTTGCCTGCAAAGCCTATGAACCCAGGTTCGATTCCCTACCTAAAGCCAGAAGCACAAAGTGACACATGCATCTGGAGTTCTTTTGCAGTGGCTAGAGGCCCTGGTGTGCCCATTCTATCTCCCTCTCTCAAATAAATAAAATTGCATCTATGTATGTATGTATGTATGTATGTATGTATGTATGTACGTACGTATGTGAGAGAAAGAGGCAGACAGAAAGAGTAAGTATGGATGCACCAGAGCCTCCTGCCACTGCAAATGAACTCCAGGTCACGTGTGTCTCTTTGCACATCTGGCTTTATAGATATTAGGGAATCAAAAGGAGGCCATCAGGCTTTGCAAGTAAAGTAAGTACCTTTAACCTCTGAGCCATCTCTTCAGCCCCAAACTTCTATGTCTACCTTTTTTCCTGCAACTCATACACCAATGCACAGGGTCTCAGTGCTACACTCATGATTTTTTCCTTAGCAGTATCTCTTGCTTTTCATTCCCATCCAAAATAAAAGCTGCCTGGCACAACTAGCAGGTACTGTGGGGTTCAGGTCTGCCAAACACCTAATTATTCAAAAGTTCCAGTTGTTTTTTAAAACAGGTTTACAGAGCTAAGTGTGACTAAAAGAGTTCTACTTCTGAGAGCTAATTTATTTTCAGTGTAATCCCATATAGAAGAGATTAAAGGTTCTCTTTCATGTAATAACTTCTCGTGGGAACATGCTATGTGTCTGCAGAGGCAGGAGACCCAGATGCACCCATATTCATTCTCTCCATTCTCTCTCTCTCTCTCTCTCTCTGTGTGTGGGGGGGGGGTGTGGGTGTGTGGGTGTGTGGGTGTATCCATCACAAATAATTTTTTAATGAAAGGGAGAAGAGAAGAGAAGAGAAGAGAAGAGAAGAGAAGAGAAGAGAAGAGAAGAGAAGAGAAGAGAAGAGAAGAGAAGAGAAGAGAAGAGAAGAGAAGAGAAGAGAAGAGAAGAGAAGAGAAGAGAAGAGAAGAGAAGAGAAGAGACCAGCCACACATATGGATTTCCAGATATAAAGGTTCATCCAAACCTAGGGACAAGGTTGTCTGGTAATGCAAATTGGAACACTAAAAATTCCCAAATCATCACCTTACAAGTTAGAGTCAAGTTTGTGGGTAAATTCTTCCAGCAGATAACATAACTGAAGCAGGACCTTGACTGAAATTTGGCGTGCACCAGTGCCTATTATGGGCAGGGCTTCTGATGAGTGCCATTTCTTCTTATCTCTTCATGACACGTTCATCAAGGAAATTACTGACTCAGCTAAACAGTGCTCTTCAAGTCTCTTTCTGTAATCAAATGCCTTCAAATAGTATTACAGGTATAAGTTTTGTTTTTGAAAAAAATTCAACATTTTAAAATTAATATTTGTTCCATGTCGGCACTGTGCACATGACCAAACATGACAGAAAAGATGTCAATGAGATTATTTTCAAACAGATGGATGGTTATGGGAAAAGACATAAAAGCAACAAAGCTTAACTTATAATGAATGTATTTAAAGCTCCCTATTACCTTTCAAGACAAAATAAAAATAATTTTTAAGATAAGCAACTAACATCTGATTAGAGGATTAATTAGTAGCAAATAATACAAGTATTTTCAATAAAATCTGATGGGTAGCAATAAAGTTCACTCTTCCAATGTACAAATATCCATCTAAACGTAACTTGGTAATAATAAAAAGTTTTGCATGCCAATATTACATGTTAAGTCATCTGTGGTAGCATGCCAGGCGTTGCTCTAAGTGTTTTACATGTACTTTTCTTCTTGTAAGAAATATTATCTACATTTTATAGTTGAGACCACTTAGGCACAGAACATTTAGGTAAATTTGCAAAGGTCACATGGGAAATAATTAGTGGGTGCAAAAATGTTACCAACTAATCTAGTCCTTCCTGATCACTACTATAGATGGCAGGGAAGTAACAACATGGTCAATGGGCTCTACAAATGGCTAGATGTGCAAATGTAAGCTTGCGTTGAATAAGGGTGCACACTTAGTTGTCAGGTGTTGGATCAAGTCTACAAGCTGTGTGAGCAGGATTATGTCACTGAAATCCAAGCTTCTGTTTTCTTTTTCTAAAATAGGAATAATGAAATAGGTCTGTTGGTAGAATTAGATCATTATGCATGTAAAATGTTAACAGTGTTTGGCATACAAGTACTCTGTAAATGTTTAATATTATTTTGCTATCACTAAGACTTCATTTTCACAACTCTTATATTAGTACTGGTAGTATTTTCTAAAACAAGGAAGATCCATCAATATTGAGGTAATAAAAGCTTATAAAATTAAGATTCAGTCTCAAAGTATGAGAGTACAATTTTAAAAGAGGATACTACTTGCTTTAGTACCATCATCAAAATGCTTATTCAACAAGCCTAGTTGAGCTAGACATGACGACACATGCCTGCAATCCCAGCATTAACAGTGGTAAAACAGAAGATTGTGAATTTGAGGCCAGTCTGAGGTAAAAGGAAAAATCCTACCTCAATAAATAAAGTGCCTGGATATACACAGAAACAAGCTACTGTATGAACTATCAAAACATAGTTCATGACATCAAAATATATAACCCACCAACTTGACTACCTAAGGGCAAAATACCAAAACCTCCAACTTTGGGCCTTTTCCCCAAACAGATACACCTATGGTATTTTAAGTCCTCCCTTACTTCAGGTGGTGTGGTGTCAAAAACATGTGTAGAAGAAACCTGAAAATAATATTCCTCCTGGGGGCTGGAGAGATGGCTCAGCAGTTAAGGCACTTGCCTCCAGTGCCTAAGGCCCCTGGTTTAATTCCCCAGTACCCACATAAGCCAGAACCACAAGGTGGTGGTCCTGGCTCGCTCTCTCATGCTCACTCTCGTGCTCTCTCTCTTGCTCTCTATATCACTCTGCTTGAAAATGAATAAAATATTAAAATAATAATAATAATCTGAAATCCAGTGTGAACCAATGAAAATTCAGAAGAAAATAGGATGCACAATCTTACCTTCACCTCCCCCACCGCAACGTTTTGGCTATCAGGTAGGAATGATCTTTTATAATTAAACAGAAAGAAAAGGTAGGGTGAGAGCAAAAACTGAGAAGAAAGGAATAAAGAAGCAATTATAGTCAGGTGTGGTGGTGTACACCTTTAATCCCAGTACTTGGTAGTCTCTCTCTCTCTCTCTCTCTCTCTCTCTCTCTCTCTCTCTCTCTCTCTCTCTCTCCTCTCTCTCTCTCCCTCTCCCTCTCTCTCTCCCTCTCCCTCCCCTCCCTCTCCAGTTCAAGACAACCTGGAGTTCCAGGTCAGCCTTGGCCAGAGAGAGACCCTACCTTAAAAAAATTAAAACCAACCAGCCAAAATAAAATAAAATAAAACAAAAAGAAAAGCAATTGTAACAGAGGAGGGATGAATTTGTAAAGTTAGGAAAGTGCAAGGAAACATGTTTTCATTCTGCATTGATCATGTGCCTAATGCCTTAGAAAACACGAGCACCTGATCCTAAGACTGCTTCTCCTACTCTCCTCAACGCATAGAGTCAGAGAGAAGAGAAGAGCATACAAGCAGTTGTAGATGAGCCAACATCATTCTACATATATCCAATAGCTTGGCTTCAGATCAACCATGAGAGCCATGGCTAAATCATACTCCTCATAGACTACTTCTACAACCCAAGACCCTTGTCTATAATATTCCTGTGGCCAGTGGAGGATATCTCACTTCTCTATCTCATTTTAGTAACCATGCTAATTCAAAAGGTCTTTGGCAACTTCACAACAGAAAGTCATCTCCACTTGTGCCTATTTCCTACATGTTTACCATGATACCTATAGGATTAACTCATAACTTAAGCCATAGAAAACCTCAAAAAGTTCTGTTACTGGG
This sequence comes from Zapus hudsonius, assembly GCA_004024765.1. Taxonomy (NCBI): domain Eukaryota; kingdom Metazoa; phylum Chordata; class Mammalia; order Rodentia; family Dipodidae; genus Zapus; species Zapus hudsonius. The sequence continues at coordinate 52,169 of PVHP010004704.1, read as the reverse complement.
CCCAGTTTCAAAGCTCAGCAGAACAATCTAGTTCCTAAAAAATCAATAATAGATGCATTTTCTTTAAAAACAGTGAAGGTACTTTTCAGTAGTAAAACAGCTTCTGCCAACTACTCAGCTCCTATGATCAAAACTGTGTGAAAAATTAAGAATGAGTTATTTTAAAAATACTTTTGTGTGTTTTAAGTGCATGTGTGTGTGTTTGTACATATGTGGGCATGTGTGTGTAAGTGTACATGCCCATAATCTGTATGAAGCCAGAAGTCAACCTCAGGTATCTTAATCACTCTCACCTTATTCTTTGAAGCAGGGTCTCTCACTGAACCTAGAGTTCACCTATTCAGTTAAGACTAGCTAGCCAATTAGTTCTAAGGATTCCCTGTCCTTGCTTCCCTAGTACTGGGGACATCCCACCACACCTGGCATTTGGTTATGGGGATACTGGGGATCCTCAGGCTAGCATCACCAGCACTTGACCCACTGAGCCATCTCACCAGCCCTCACTTCTGTCTTTCCAAGGGTTTCTTCTTAAAGCAAAAATTAAAGACATGAATGAGGACTAGGGAGATTGCTCAGCAGTTAAGGCATTTACCTGAAGAGTCTAAGGGTCCAGATTCAATTCCCCAGTACCCACATCAAGCCAGATGCACAATGTGCCGTAGGCATCCAAAATTTGCAGTAGCAGGAGGCCCTGGCTCACCCACTCACTCTCTCTCTCTCTCTCTCTCTCTCTCTCACACACACACACACACACACACACACTCTCTCTCTCTCTCTCTCTCTCTCTCTCTCACACACAATTTAAAGACATGAACCAAAAAAAATAATGATAACAATGGTTGTATATTAAAGGAAAATCCACACATTCTAACGAACACTTGCCTATTATCAGCCAGACCTCCTCCGGCTTTCACATGCACTATCTAGTCTTATGAAGTTGAAGTGCTAAACTATACCTGTTCCAGTTTCTCTTCTTCCAACACACTAAGCAATGGAAGGTGTCATTAGGAAAGAGTTAATTATCCATTAAAAAAAAAAGCCTTTAAAAACAAAATCCTTCGTTTTGTCTCACTATGCAGCCCAGTCTGGTCATGTACTCAAGATTCGGCTGGTCTACCTCTGATATGCTATTTTACAGGCATTTACCATCACAGTTGGCTTAAAAAACTCTTAATAGAAAAAGCAGACATAATTTTGTAGCCCAAGCTAGGTCTACATATAATTTAGTTTTTGATGTCTATCTACTAAATTACTCCTCACTACAAAAAGTCATATAGGGGGGCTGGAGAAATAGCTCAGCAGTTAAGGCTCTTCCCTGCAAAGCCTAATGACCCAAGTTCAATTCCCCAGTAACCCACATAAAGCCAGATGCATAAAGTGGTGCATGTACACATTGTTTGTATTAGGTGGAGGCTCTGGTACGCCCATTCTCTGTCTCTCTTCTCTCTCTGCTTGCCAATAAATAAATAAATATCCATAAAAAGAAATCACATAAACATGTGTTCTTTCAGCCTATGTGCAGAAAAGCTTCTGGACCAAAAAACTTCTGGAGCAAACTCTGTGGGCCTCTTGTCCTCAGGAGCATTATCCTAAACCTCTGAAATTATACAGCTCAAGAGTCAAACTAAAACCAGTAAGAATGTGACCAGAAAGGAAGAAAGACTTTCTATCCAACCTTTGTTTGTGGTTCCCTCCTAAACTAGACTGTGTGGCCCCCATTATGTCTGCTGTGATCCCTATGATAAAATGTCCCTCACTTCTCTAGGTCATTTAATTCAGGAAAGCCCTGGCACACTGCTATTTTTTCTAATGGCCTAGAGGAAATCTTCTGATAGTCACTGGAACACTTGATTTCTCCTTCCTAAGTCCTGTTCTGTGGCCCAAGAATTATCATGGAGGATACACATCAGATGGTCCTATAAAGCCAGCTGGATGGAATAAGGGATTTCCAGCAGCTGGCCTCCCCTCTGCCAATGTATCTTTTTGTTGTTGTTGTTTTAATTATCTACAGTATTTAACAAGAAAAGCAGGATGGGACAGGTTGATACAGCACATGTATTATGTGTAGGAATGCATAAAAAGATAACACCTTACAAATGTCAAAAATAAAGGTTTAATAATGTGCAACTAATGTTGTTTTATAAACTAAATACCACCTACACATTCAGCCCCTAAACATATTATGCTATTAGTCATTAAAGTTAGACCTGGGAGTACAAATTTTCTGTTTTTAAATTAAAGAGAAGTCATTACTTCTTAAAAATAAACTATCAGGGTATCAGTCAAATGTAGCTGCCCATAGTCACTGAGAAAGCTTAAGTTTGATAATAAAACATTTATGTTTCAACCAATGCACCTTTGTAGAAGCACATTTAGCTGAAATAACGTTTAGTCTGGTTTATTTTCATCACATATAGTACATTTTTAAACAAGAACATGTACATTCAATATAGAACATTTCCAGCAACAATTACAGTCTTTCTAATTTCCTTTCACAGTATATTATAGTGCAAAGCACTGAGAAGGGTAAATGTTTTTCTAGCTATAGAAGCATTTTATTATAACCTTCTAGATCTTCAACATTTAAAAATTTTAATACAAAAATTTTATCAGTGGACAGGGTCCATTCTAAGTACAGGAGTGAACCCATATAAAAACATGGTATATTTTCTGCAGTACCTTTTAAAATAATTTGACACAAATTACTAAAAAATAAAGTAGTCCCTCAAAAGTACAAAATATTGATACACAAAAACCTGCCCAAAATTTCATATAGATTTCTGGTTTCCTAAAATCTTGATTACAAAAATGGACAGAAAACTCATCATTTTTTAAAATTTTACAGTAAAATCAAATATTATCTAAAGTGGTCATTTAAAATTCGGAGGGGAGGAAATCAGGGTCTACATCCCCATCTTATGAAGAAATAAACTAGGAACAGAAGAAGTGGTGTGCATAGATTGTCTGCATCTATAAAATATCAGTAAGCTACCTTCATATAAACATTAGTTAAATGTGTGGTCTTTAAAAAATAAGAAGTAAAAAATAAGATTGCATTTATCATTAAAGTGCTTTATATAAGATTTAAAGAAAAACAGGGGAATGTTTAATTTTCATAAAAATCTTGGAAGTTTACAAATGAAAAATGGAATAATCTACATGTGAAAATGAACTAGAACTTTAGTATATATTTTCAAATAAAACTTTCAAATATTTAAATGCTGAAGAAAAATCTATAAATGGTTGTAAAAATTATTACAAATATTTAGTAGGCTAAATATTTATAATGTGTTGATACCAATTTGTCTTTTGTTCCTAATATATGCTCACTAGAAAATCTTATTTATCTGTACAATCCAGATGAAAATTTGCTATATCAAGTGAAGCAAAACTTAAAACCACTAAGCATAAAATTTATGTCAATTAACTGTTCTTTTCTTCAAGTTGCTGATCATTTTAATCAACAAATTATTTGCAAAACAAAATTCGCAACATTTTGGTAGAAACTGTACACCAAATGTACAAGGTCAAAGTGGTCGGCTGAAGGCCTAAGAAGACTAGATGTAAAGTCTCAGCTACTTCAAAGTGCTGGGAAGGCACTGCCTTGGCCTGCTTAGGTGGTTATTATTTTACAGCAGTTACAGGTGGAAAGTTAGGAAAACATCCTTTTTTTTCCTCATAGTACCATGTGAAGACGTTTAGTGGTCTAACAACAATTTAAAGTCTTTCCACAAATATGAACTCCAAACCTTTGCGTACATCACTTGCAGTTATCTGAGGAGAAATGGGAATAAATAAACACTTAAGTTTACCAACAAAACCTCGGTCTTAAAATTACACAACAGTAAATAACTTCTAAAGGATGGTTCCTTCTCAAGTTCTCCACACAAGTAAAACCAATGTGTGATGATAAAACCACAACCTTTAACCTACTAAGAATTCAAACTAAATATTCTGTTTTAGAACCTAAATCTGAAACTGAACATTAAGTACATTAAATGCCTTAATACAAAGGGCACAGGTACTAATGAGAAATTGTAAAACTAGACTTGTAAAAACAAGGACAGAGACTCTACTACTTTTTTAATATTGTATGTTAAAATCTTAATTTGTTCCAAAATCTTCTAAAAGTAGTATTTTTCTTTCTTCCAGACAGATTTTACTTTTCATGTGATGCACAACCACACACAAAAAAATTCTCCTTAAAAATATTAACTATGTTGAACTCACCACTAGAAAGTTTATTCAGCAGAAAGGGAAAAATACAAATATCTGGACCTAAATTTTTTTTCCTATAGATCAAAACTAAAAAGGAAACTCATTAACACACTTGCCCAACGAAAAGGAAAAACAAACCAAACTCTTCCCTTTGTCAAGAAGCCCTGCTAAAAGTAAATAGGGGATGCTAAGGACTCTAAACTCGACCTGGGATTTTTGGTCTAAGTGCAGCACTTTAGTCATCACAGATGAATTTTTACAGTAATTACAGTGCCTCAAAATATTTTTTTGCAATTATCTCCTTCATAAATTCTAATATATTTAGCTTTCCTATAATGCATTACAATTAGTAGACTAAGTCACTAAATCAAATTTGTGCAAAGTTAAACACAAGGATTCTATTGTAAACATGTTGAAATAAATGTCTAGCATTTACAGCATTAGAAGGAAAGCACTGAGCCTGTGTCATCTGCCTGTGACTACATTGCATTGTCCTGTGTAAGGTAATTTCTGAGTTAACCTTTGTTCCCAAGCCACTGGAATAAAGGACTGGAGAGGGAAGCACAGTGTGCACCCCTCTTGCAGTTCCCACTGCTGCAAGATGTATGGAAACAAGTATGTGTTAAAATGGAACCAGCTATAAATTATGGTCAATGGTTGTTTTTAGTTCGATGGGGGAAGGGGGGAAGCAAAACTCTAACTTCCTCACCAGACAAGAGCCTTAGAGCGTGTACTTCGGCCTTTGGTTTTGTTTCCTTCAGGTGAGTTGGAAGCATTTGCCTTATGAGTTTTCTTATGATGTTCAAGATAAGTCTTTTTGGCAAATGCCTTTCCACACTTATTGCATCTGTGAAGAGAAAAGTTTTTTGTAACTTTCACTTCAATACCGACGTCAGCCACTTCATACTTTTTACTAGGAGAGTTAGAAGTGCCATCATGCTTTGAATCACTGTGTTTTGCTTCATCCCTCGAAGGGCCTCTTTTTGCCACTTTATTCAGAACAAAATCAATAGGTTTTTTTATAGCTCTGATCTCTAAACTGGCTGTGATTTTCCCAAGATAGCGAGATGACTTTTTATGAACCACAGTTATATGTCGTATCACATCACGTTTCCGACGAGTTTCGTAAGTGCAAAGAGGACACTTGTAGAATTTAACATAAATGTTATTTCCATCTGTGTGCAACTCAATGTGTTTAGTCAAGTTCTGTTTGGAAGTAAACTGACGTTTACAAAGTTTACAGTAAAGCTGCTTAAAGTCAAAGCCAGCTGAAAGTTTTGGTTTCCTGGTTTTCTGCTGGGCACCTGCAGCTGACGGACTAGTTGATTTAGGGCTTTCAGAGTCTTTAACTTTATTTTTCTGTGCTGCCGGTGTGTTCTTTTTTTCATTGGAATGATTTGTTCCCTTTAATTCATTCTGTGGAGAATGGGTAATGGAAGGGGGTGAAGATTGTACAGAATCTACTGTTTCAACTTTAACTTTTATTTCTGAACTGTTGGCAGTATTATTAGGGCCTTTCTCTCTTTTAGAGTTTGTTCCAGAAAGAGTTATCTTGTGGACAATTTGCATATGTCTTTTAAGCATTATTTGTGAACTATATTTCCTCTTGCAAAGGAGGCATTTGCATGCAGTTAAATTGTATTCAGCTTTTGAAGACGACTTTTGTTTTCGAGTCTTAAAAGATTTTTTAGGAGAAACAGAATCCAGGAACAAAGGTTGCCCAGGCTTTGTTGCTATATCAGGAGTAATTGAATCCCTCCTTAGTCCTCTATGAACTTCATCAAAATGCCTCCTTACATTGGCTTTTGTAGCAAATGATTTATAGCATACTGGACAATTCCTACTTAATGAAACTAGAACATTCTTACTGCGTCCTTTAGAAGACTGATTTGGATTCTTTCGTGTTTCGATGTACTTTTTTAGCTCTTCCATCTTTTTCTTGTGTACTTTTCGAATGTGACGACGAACACCTCGTCTAGAATCGAATTCTTTTCTACAAAGACAACATATCAACTGATGACCAAAATCTGAATTGTCAGAAGTTTCCAAGTCAGCCTGTGACTCCTGAGGCTGCTGCTCCTCGGCTACAGGCTCGATTTCGTCCACAGCACCCTCCACAGGAGGAGGTGCCACAGTTTCCACCGCTGTATCTGCCTCTGGGACTACTGAGGGCTGCTCAGTGCTAGTTTCCTGTACTTGAACTTCAGTTTGTTCAGGAGCACTGTTGGACTCTGTGGCTTCAGCAGGATTATCTGTCCTCGAAATATATTGAAACACTGCATTCTGATTCGTCTCTATGGGCTCCAGCTTAATAATGTATTCTCTCTTGTCCACTCTGGGATAGATGGCTTCTAGGAGATCATTTATGGCTTGGCTTTGTTTATCATTTACATCAGGAAGGTCTGTTAAAGAAAAAATCATATTTTAATCTGATATAATTATCCTGCTCAAACTCTATTATAAAAGTCTACCTTAAAATTTACTGTTAGTGGTACATATTTATTTGTATATAAACATTACTTTTCAGTATTTTATCAATATAAAAACTAATATTAGCTAAACTAAAAATGTTTTAATTTAAATTATGTTACACAAATATTAAGAAAGATCCAATGTAAAAAGCTACTTTTGCTTCTATGTGCCCTTATTATAAAATACATAAGCACAAGCATTGTCTTAACCAACAAAAAGACTATTTCTTATTTTTAGTCTGAGAGTTTCAGATTTGTAAAACCAACTCGAAGTTCTCAAAACCCAGGATGGATAAAATAACATGAAAAATGTTACTGTATAAATGACTGATAATAAAAGATAACAGTTAACGTAAGCCATAACTTAAAATAACATAACCTGTTACCAGGCATTTGAACATCTTACAGAAATAAAAACATTTGCGGGCTGGAGAGACAGCTCAGCGGTTAAGGCACTTGCCTCCAGTGCCTAAGGCCCCAGGTTAAATTCCCCAGTACCCACATAAGCCAGACCCACAAGGTGGTGATCCTGGTGTGCTCGCTTCTCTCTCTCTCTCTCTCTCTCTCTCTCTCTCTCTCTCTCTCTGCTTGAAAAGTGAGTAAATAAAATATTTTTTTAAAAATGTTTCCAATTAAATGTAAATGGCTCAATGAATAAAACAGTCCTATCATACAATTTTCCTAACATGACACAATTTTACTAAAATAATTAAAAACTATATTTATTCTAAAAATAAAGCTGGCCGGGCGTAGTGGCGCACGCCTTTAATCCCAGCACTTGGGAGGCAGAGGTAGGAGGATCACCATGAGTTCAAGGCCACCCTGAGACTATATAGTGAATTCCAGGTCAGCCTGGACTAGAGTGAGACCCTACCTCGAAAAACCAAAAAAAAAAAAAAAATAGAGCTAATTTGTACAAGATTTATACCTTTCATAGGCAACCAAATAGCCTACTGCAACAGAGTTGACCAACATCAGCTTTGTCTCCACATCCAAATCTAAAATCTATCTATTAAATATATTACCAAATCTAGTATCTATTTAGAAACAATTCATTAGGTTTTCTAGTCAAATCCCCTTCATTTCTAAATAATAGTGTGATAATATTTTCACAAAAGAACTGGTAGAATTACCAAGAATAATGCACAATAATCTGGCAAATCCATTTCAGTTTCACTCAGTAAATTAATTTTATAATCTAAATATAATGAAGAATACAAAGAAGTGAATTAATTTTCTAAAATTTTTCAACTAATTTCTGCAGTCTACCAGTTAATTTATAGTATAATGATAAACAGAAATTTAGAAAGATCAAATATAAGCTCAGAGATTGTCCTAAACAACAAAAAGACTATTATTTATTTTTAGTCTAAAAATTTTAGACTAGCAAAGCCAACTCAAAGTTCTCTCAACCCAGGATGGATAAAATAACATGAAAAATTTTACTTTATAAATGATTTTAATAAAATATAATAGTATTTTTATTAATGCATGCCTTAATAAATGAAGCTCAAGTATTAAAATGTCTATACAAAATTTTTCGTATCTGTTTTGTTTATACTCACAGTATATTTAACATTAGCTTCATAATAGTAATCAAAGCAGTACTTTTATATTTGAAGTTTGCATTTTATCCCCACATCAAAAAGGTTAAGTTGGACAATGTATTAAGATTCACAATGAAGCTATGGCTATCAGGCTGACAAAATAAGAGTTGTATTTTTATAAGTTCAAGAGGATTTAAATAAATCTCTGCACAAGAAATAATGAAGTGATCTATTACCAAGCAAGAACACAATACCACTCTACACACTCTCACTTCATCATACAGAAACAATATGCTAAACTCAACCAACAGATGATTCTAGAATTGATAGTGACCCATTAATAACTGCACCAAGAACTGGTGCTCAAATCAAGAACCAGAGAATACTAGAAAAATTAATAAAAAAATTTTAATGTTCTCTACCAATGCCAAGAAATCAACTATTTAATTTATCTTTACTGTTTATTGCTAACATTCTCATTTACTTAAGGAGAATCTAAGAAAGTGATCGATCATTATCGAGCAACAAGTTGTTAAAGATGTAAAAAAAGAAAAATACCGTGAAATTGCTCCCTTCAAGACAGCATTAATGAGCTGGGGTAAAAGTGCTTGCCTTACAAGTGTGAAGACCTGAGTTTAATCCCCAGAACCCACATAAAATAAACCAGGTGGCACATGTCTGTAATCCCAGCACTGGGAATTAAGGGGGAGTCAGGTGAATGGATCCCTGAGGCTCACTGTCCTGACAGTATAGATAGCCCTTTGGCAAGCTCCAGGCCACTGAGTGACCCCGTTTCCAAAACAGTGAATGAAGCCTGAAGAATGACACTCAAGGTTATCATCTGGCCTCTCCACATGCATACACACATATGTGCGCACATACAAACGCATTCATACATAAAAATAACAATATTTAACATTAATATTTTAACACAAATATTAGCTATATGATCCATATAAACATTTATAAACAAAATATAACATTTTAATACAAATATGTACTCATAAATTTAATCTCATAGATTAGTTAAGAAAAAAACAAGCAAAAACCATTGATACAACAGTACCTATCCAAGAAACTGAATACACAAGTATTTAATTTTATCCTCCATCATTAAATAACTAAACATCAACATCATTTTAATACACACGTGTAGCTGCATAAGAATTAACTGTGAAATGCATAACTAAATATACAAATAAAACTTACTGTCATCCATCTGAAGACTTGGTGGGCAGTAAAATTTCTTATGGGTAATTAAGTTTGGTAATCCTCTGAAAAGACTACGACATAATTTACATTCAAAAATAGTATCCACATCTTTTAATAAAATATGCTTAAGTTGTTTGGTTCCTGGAGCAAAAACAAACAAACAAAAAACAATGTAAAAGGTAACTTTAACATGCATTTTTAAACTAGGCAACAACTGTTGATAATCCAAAAGTAGAATTACTCTTTGAAAACAAAGTAGATACTGCCGATTCCTACCACAGTATTAAAACTATAAGCTAAGTCCTCAGCAAAACCTTACTCTGCATGATAGTCTCAACAGCAAAAACCGATGTCCTTTCTCTACTTCAGGAGCCAAGCAATTCTTGTGATCTGAAGTAGTGGTTGTAACTCGTAGGTGATCATGGTGGTGAGCTGGGAATAAGGACGCACACAGTCCTTCCTTCTCTAGAGTCTGACTCAGCAGCACTAGAGTCAATTGGGCAAGACCTGTTCCTTCATCACATTCTGCAAATATATGGCTGGCTCTTCCACGAATTAGAAAGTAAAAAGAGAGGTTCTTCAATACATTATCCCAACTCATTAAAGGCCAAAACAATATGGAAGGATTGCCTATGACCTCCCTTTTTATTTTATTTTTTAAATTTTTTTATTTATTTTCAAGAAGAGAGGGAAAGTGAGAGAAAGAGAAAGAATGGGCACACAAGGGCCCCTTGACACTGCAAACAAACTCCGGATGTATGTGCCACTTTGTGCATCTGGCTTTATGTAAATACTGGAGAATCAAACCAAGACAATCAGTTTTTGCAAGGATGCGCCCACAACTGCTGATCCAACTCCCCAGCCCAACCTCCCTTCTTTAATTCCGCTTACATTACTTAAATAGACCAATATGAAGTCATGACTATTTAGTGCTATAGAAAAGAATCTTTTTCCATACTAGGAGATAATTTTGAATTTTGCTATATTTTGATAGCACTATAAATTTATTCAAGGTCTTTCTCAGAACTACAATTAATTTTCAATATAATTGATAGTTCAGTGATTTTCTCATCCTTTACATTATAAACCCTCAAATCAGCCAAGCCCAGCATTACACTACAAACTGTTCAGTTCTAATAACAGTATTTGTTGAAGAAATTCTACTAGAAAATCTAAGCACTGTGATGAAAGATCAAAGACATAGAAAGAATAAATGGCAAAAAATATCAAATCTTTAAAGCATCCACCATGATAAAACACAAATGGAAGCTTTTTGCTACTTCCTTCTACTCTCTGCCACAGCTAAGTTACTATTTGTTGTATTTTCTCAAATTAAAACACTGGTAACAGTACTGACTTTCTCCACCATGATGGACTCAACTTTGGAACTTTGTAAGTCAAATTCAACCCTTTCCTTTCCATAAACTGCTTTTAGTCAGGCATTTTATCCCAGCAATGAGAAAGTAATGGATACAGTACTTAACCACAAAGTGATTCAAAAACCATGAGAGGTAAATCAAGGATTAAAATGCTTTGGTTGAGCCACTCTAGTTAATCTACATCTAGTTTTCATGAAGTATAGCTGAGCACCAGTAGAAATAAAATATGAAATTTTTATATATTGATTCCAATTTTAAAAGGCTCACTAGACCCAAACTAGAGACTGAATTGGAATGTAAAAACTAAGACTGTGCCTATAATAAAATATATCACTTTATCTACCATGTTCTCTCAATAATAGAAAAAGTATTACCAATTTTTAATCATAATTATATTCACTAGGGGGTATATATTTCTTCCCAATAGACAACCCCTAAAAAGTATCTGCCTCTAACTTGACTTATAACTTATAAATGCTTCTCCAAAAACACACAAACACACACACACACACACCAAAGTTACTTCTGATCTAGGCATACCAAATTTCTTTCAGGTCAGCAGATATAACAAATATTCTCTTCTCTTGCTCACTTTGCAGTCCTTCACCATTTCCACATTCTTACTCTAACATTCACCTACTTATCGAGTCCAGCTCACTTTTACTAACATTCAGACCCCTAGTCAAATGTCACTTAACATACCTTAACTGATGAGTGAATAATGAAGATGTGGTTCATTTATATAATGGAGTACTATTCAGTGATAAAGAAAAACGCAATTATGAAATTTGCAGGGAAATAGATGGATCTGGAAAGGATTATACTAAGTGAGGTATCTCAGGCCCAGAAAGCCAAATACCATATATCCTCTCTCATATATGGATCCTAGCTACAAATGTTTAGACTTGTATGTGAGTTGGGTTGAAAGTCAATAGTAGAGGCCAGTAAACTAGACAGGGGCTATAAGGGAAGGAGGAGAGAGGATACTTAAGGAGAGGGTATCAAATACATGATAAGTAAATAAACAGATTTACTGGGAGTGCAATGGCCTAAGCGGGGGGGTCAGGGGAAGAGATTGAGTAAAGGAGGGGTGAGCAGAGGGATAATCAAACTTAAAGAGGTCTAGAATAAGTCATATGGAAACCTATACTTCTTTGGATAATGGCACATTCAGTAGCCATAGATTGTTACTAGAAAAGTTTCAGTGCCAGAGATGGGATACCTTCCAGTGAGTTGTTTGTAAGGGAGGTTCCTAAGGCCCCAAAACATTACAGGTCATTGCCAAGACTCTTGGTTGCCCACCATAATGTGGTGGTAAGACCCTATTGTTGAAGACCACATATGCTTGGGCTGCAGGTCACTGAGAAATCAAGCTGGAGCTGAGCTGGAAACCTCCTCCCTGTTAACCAGCTGACAGAAAGCTGGAAAAAGCTATGGCTGCATGTACCCTTATAGGAGAGAAGAGTCATCAACAGTAGTAAACAGCAGTGGACCTTGCAAATCTTAAGACTGGCCAGCCATGCCAAATGTGCTAACCTGGGCATGTTTACTGTGGGGAAAACAAATTACTCTCTATTGAACTAGAGCCCCACTCCACGGAAGAGAATGCATGCCTGATTCTGAAGACCTAGTCAAAAGCCTATGGCACAGGTCGTCATGAGCCCTGGGGGAGTAATGCCTGCAGCTGTCTGGCTAAATACATGTATTATGCCCACCAAACTGCCTTATAAGCACTTTTTCTTCTAATGGGCATAACCATATAATAATGCTACTCTCATGTTTATATATTATGCCCACCAAACTGCCTTATAAGCACTTTTTCTTCTAATGGGCATACCCATATAATAATGCTACTCTCACGTTTGGGTAGAGAAAGCTTCTCTTTTGCAGATGGCGGTGACCACTGGGATAACACAAAAGACACCACAGTGCTGAGAAGAAATGACAGTGGAGTGTTCAGCACTGGGACATCTCTATCACACTTCCTGAGGCTCATGATCTATTGTGGAAGAGGTGGAGGAAAGAATGTAAGAGCCAAAGGAAGGGGAGGACTGCTTACAATGCAAACTTCCAGACATAAAATGGCCTTGATATTCATGAGCTCACATTGCCTGATAATCCCTACACATAATGGGAGGAAAAGATGATGACACCCAAACAAAATAGAGACTAATTGAAAGAGGGAAGAGGTATGGGGGAGAGTGGGGAGGGAGTCATAATGGTTTGTCTATAATTATGGAAGTCACCAATAAAAAGTTTTTTTAAAAAGAAAAAAATGTGACCTTAAAAGCTTTTCTAATTCTACTTACACATTTTACAAATGAGAAAAATAAGATGTCTCATTGCACAAATACAGACATTACAAAGTATTCTTGGGGACTTGAGAAATGGCTCAGTGATTAAAAGTGCTTGTTTGCAAAGCCTGATGGCCCAGATTCAATTCCCCAGTACCCACATAAAGGCAGATGCACAAAGTGACACATGAGTCTGGAGTTTGTTTGCAGTGGCTAGAGGCCCTGTCATGCAGAGCGCATTCTCATTCTCATTTATATTCATATTCTCTCTCTCTCTTTGCAAATAAATAACTAAATAGTTTTAAAGGTATTCTTTAAGTTAGTTTTAGTCACCACTTACAATGTTGTGTTTTTCCATGAAGATATAAGGGCTTTATTCAAAGTCAGATACCATTTTGCTTAGGTCACAATTATATGTAGCCATTGTCACATTAAAATTCCTTTCTACCTGAGACTTGTTCATCTAAACACCCACAGCTCTTGATCCTGAGAAACAGACCATACTGTTTTACTCCAAATTATTCCCTTTTCTACAATTTCTCTTTTGTTTTTGCCTTAGATTTCTAAATTATCTGACAAGTCACTACTTATTGCTTTCATAAATCATCAGCCAAGATCTTTAAAAAAAAATCCCTCCAAAGGACTTGCTATCGTATTATGGAACACTGACACATACCATAATAAATTTATAAGTAGAATAAAATTACCTTAGGACCATGCCTACTTTGTGAATCTTTCAGTTCAATCTAACACTTAATGGAGCACCTACTAAATACCAGGTATAATGTTATTCACTGGAAATATGCAAGTGAAGGATGTGGTCTGTGACCCTGAGAACTTCAGACTCATATAAATAAATATCTGCTCTCTCAGAAGCATAACCAAGACACGTTTTGAAAATGAATGCTAAGAATGATAAATCAAATAATTATATACAAAGATATCTAGATATCTATCCCATTTTTAATTTCCTATAGTTGCGATGTGACATTCAAGAAACTATATCAGGGCTGAAGAGATAGCTCAATGGTTAAGGTGCTTGCCTGCAAAGCCTAATGACCTGAGTTAAATTCCCTGATACTCACATAAAGTCAGATGCACAGTGACACATGCATTGTGGAGTTTGTTTGCAGCAGCTTGAGGCCCTAGGGCACCCATTCTCTCTCTCTCTCTCGCTCTCTCTCTCTCTCTCTCTCTCTCTCTCTGTGTGTGTGTGTCTTCTATCTCTCTCTGCTTGCAAATAAATAAATAATAATTTTTTTAAAAAAAAAACTACATCATCGTAGCGGGGAGATGGCTCAGTGTTTAAAAGTGCTTGCTTGCAAAAGCCTGCTGGACCAGGGTTTAATTCCCCAACACCCTTTATAAAGTTAGATGCAGAAAGTAGTGCAACCCTCTGGCATTCATGTGCAAAAGCATGAGACCCTGGGTGTGCTTATACACATACACGTACAAATAATTAAAATATATTCTTTAAACTGCAGCATAAGAGCCAGGTGTCATGGTACATGCCTTTGGTACCAATACTCTGCAGGCTTAGGTAGAATAACTGAGCTGGAAGCCAACCTGGGTCTACAGAATGAATTCCAGTTCAGACCGAGCTAGATTAAGAACATATTTGGATAAAAACAAAAAAAGGGGGGGGGGCTGGAAAGATTGCTTAGGTGTTTGCCTGCAAAGCCTAACAACCCAGGTTTAATTCCCTAGTACCAACATAAAAGACAAAACCCAGAAAAACTGCAACAGCAAACATCACACAAAATGTTTTTTACTGCCACACTATACATGCTTATAGCTCCCTAAGAGTCAAAAAAGATGGAGTTCCTTCAACATAGTATAGTAATATTCTACATCAAGAACCTTTTTTCAAGCTGGGCGTGGTGGCGTACGCCTTTAATCCCAGCACTCGGGAGGCAGAGGTAGGAGGACTGCCGTGAGTTCAAGGCCACCCTGAGAACATAGTGAATTCCATCCAGGTCAGCCTGGACTAGAGCGAGACCCTACCTCAAAAATAAAAAAAAAAAGAACCTTTTTTCTATAATGTTATGTGTCATTTCTTTTAACAGTATTACAATATAATATTTTTTATTCTTTTAACTTATTTGTGAGAGAAAGAAACACAGAGAGAAAACATGGACACAACAGGTCCTCTTGCTGCTGCAAACAAACTCCAAACATATGCATCATTTTGTACATCTGACTTTACGTAAGTACTGGGGAATTGAACTCATTCCAGCAGACTTTCAATTGAGTGCTTTTAACCACTAAGCCATCTTCCCAGCCCCACAATATAATATGCTTTGCCTCCATAAGTTGTGTAAGAAGCTAAGAATATTGAGCCAGGCGTGGTAGTGCACACCCTTAGTTCCAGCACTTAGGAGGCAGAAGTAGGAGGACTGCCGTGAGTTTGAGGCCACCCTGAGACTACATAGTGAATTCCAGGTCAGCCTGGGCTAGAGTGAGACTCTATCTTGGAAAAAAATTTAAAAAAGAAACTAAGAATATTAATTTCAGGGACTGGGGAGATGGTTCCATGGTTAAAAGCAATTATATGCAAAGCCTGTTGGCCCAGATTCAATTCCCCAGTACCATGTAAAGCCAGATGCAAAAAGTATACATGCTTCTGGAGTTCATTTGAAGCAGCACGAGGCCACAGCACACCTGAATTAACTCAGTAACTCTGTCTCTCTCCCTCCCTCCCTCTGCTCACAAATAAACAAATAAAAATATATTTTTAAAAAGAGTATTAACTTCAAATCAATTTAATAAATACCTAAAAGATATTTAGTATCTAAAGGTATCACATATTTTATTTTGTTTGGAGAGTAGGACAAAGGGGAAGAAAAGTAAAGTATCTGAGGATGCCAAATCACAGACGTGATCCTAACAATTTACACAGGTAAAAAAAAACTCCAAAAAGGAAAGGGTGCAGTCAAAGCTGGACCAGAGGCCATGTATTTAGAGCAAACAGCAGATTTTAAGTTAGCCAAACATTAGGGTTCCTGGTAGAAGATCTTAATACTAAACCAGAAGCCTTCCAAAAAAAAAAAAAAAAAAAATGAGGCATCTATCCCTGGAGTCCATAACCAAATAAACTATCCATAAAAATGAAGATATACAAACATGTGCAGCTTGCTAACATTTCTACAGGGGGGGGGAGGAGCAAGGACATTTATTTGTGCATATATAGAAGGTCCCTGGAAAAAAACCACATAGCAAATAATTGCTTAAGCAAAGAGGTAGTGGGGACCAAAAAGTAGAGACAATCACCTTTTGCCCTAGATCCTGCTGTGCTTGAATATTTTTTAACACATGGTCACATATTACTTATTCCAAAAGAAAAATTTAATTTACAAATAAAGCAGCCAGAAATAAACAGATATCAGAAGTGAGACACTGTAACTTAAAATCAAGAAAACAGTCCAAAGCAAAAGTTGAAATAAAAGGTCAGGAGAACCAGGTGTGGTGGCACACACCTCTAATCCCAGCACTCAGGAAGCAGAGGTAGGAGGATCACAATGAGTTCAAGGCCAGCCTGAGACTAGAGTGAGTGCCAGGTCAGCATGGGCTAGAGTGAGACTCTACCTTGAAAAAAATACCTTGAAAACAAACAAAACGAAACAAAAAGGTCAGGAGAAGAATTGAGAACTGATGAAGCAGTCAGTATAGCAGACATGGGATTGGTAAATCTCAAAACTAAGTCAACTTCTTCCTCAGACAGAAGTTCCAGCTTGGGCAGAACAGTGTAGGTATTAGAAGGTAAGACACTCCAAGAACTCTGAAGAGAACTGTCTGAGCTTAAAGACGAAGACAGATATCCTGAAATTACTGTCTGACCTCACTTTGCTTCTGAAGGTTAACTGGCAAAGGCATGGACATAAGAGTTCCATCTTCAAGTATCTAGACATACAGCATATCTGTGTCCTAGCTATAATGGAAAGAACGTAGTAAGAGATGAGTCAGTGAGGGTGTGCTTAGAAGACCCAGTCAGGAGGCACTCCCAATGTCAGGGTTTGATCTAGGTCATTCTGTCCCATTCTCCTAAATTCTTAATGAGCTTAATCCAGACACCTTTGTACTAAAGAAGAGCTCCTTCAGTACCCTTTAGGTTAGCTAACAGACAAGCGATCACTTTTTTGAGGAAATTGAAATATCTTATTTATCAATATAATAATGAAATGAAGTATATTATTTTTCATCCAAAATGACTTTTTCTATGCCACTCAACATATTCCTAAACCACCTCTAATTTAAATTTATAGTATGTTTAGAATTTTCCTACACTGAAAAGATAACTGGAGGCTAATTTGCTGGAGAGATTTTTTTAATAACACATTTCAAAATATAAATATAAATAACTGTAGAATACCAATTCAGATTACCTATGTCACACTGTAACTTAGTAAAGAAATGCAAAGAAAATTGATATGACTACAATGTAATAGGAACACAACTAATTTCATCTTTAAATGTTTTCCTTCCAAGGAGCTAGGAAGATGGCCTAGTCGGTAAAAGCTTGTCACAAAAGCATGGAGCCCTGAATTTGGATCCCCAGCACCCACAGAAAAGCTAAGCTTGCTGGTGCACACCTGTAATCTCAACACTGGAAAAGCAAAGATAAGAAATCCCTAGGTATTGCTGGCTAGCTAATCTAGCTAAATTGCTAAAGTAGCATCAGTGGAGAGGCCGTGTCTCAAGAAGTAAGGGACTGAGGAAAATGCTTAATGTCAACTTCTAGCCTCCACATGTACCCTCACACATGTGGGCCCACACATACAAACATGTATATACACACCCACACCACACACATACAAAAAGAAAGAAATTTTCTGAAATGAAAAAGCACATGACTTTGCATATAGAATGGGTACGCATCAATAAAAATGTTTTCCTTTAAATGAAAAAAAAAAAAAAAGCAAAAGCATGGGACTGGAGAAATGGCTCAGCAGTTAAGGTGCATGCCTACAAAGCCTAACAATCCCGGTTTGATTCCCCAGTATCCTTGTAAAGCCAGATGGTGCATGCATCTGGAGTTTGGTTGCAGTGGCTGGAGGCCCTGGCATACCCATTCCCTCTGCCTATCTCTCTTCTATCTCTCTGCTTGCAAATAAATAAATATTTTCAAAAATCAAAAGCCAAACAAAAGAATTCAGAAGCAGGTTACAAGACCATCTATCTAACTTAAGATAGGCACATGAAAAACACTGAACACTTAATGAACTAGATATAATGTCCATAAAACCAGTATCATGAGGTACAGATTAAAAAAATCTAAGAAATGGATCTTGGGCTGGGAGATGGCTCAGTGAATAAAGCACCTGCCACACAAGCTTGAATATATGAGTTCAGATCCCCAGAACCCATGTAAGGCAATTGAAGCACTAGTATCATCTATAACCCCAGAACCCTAGGGAAAGAAGGCAGGCAGAAACAGAAGAATCACCCAGATGCTCGAGGACTAGCTAGCCTGGTGAGCATAACAACCAACAAGAGACTCTGCCTCCAGCAAGGTGGAAGGCCTAGACCAACACCTGAGGTTGTTCTGATTGCCACATGAAGATTGTGGCCCACATGCCACACTCGTGCATTATATCATTCATACACACACACACACACGGATAAACCTAAAGAGTCTTGAAGAGTCAAAAAACAAAATACAAAATTAAGGACAACCTATTTCTTAGAAGCCTAGAATAAAGCATATATGTGCTTTTTTTCCTTTATAATTTTAAAACAAGGACTTCAGAAAATTTCTCATCTATAGTTAGTAGTTATCCTTTGAGCCTCAGAAAATTTTCATTAAGACGTTATGCTAGAAATATAAATACTATATCCACCAAGTAAAACTTTTTTAACTATATTCACCATAGGAGACATCTTATTTATTATTTAAAATAATAAGATACCACCTTAAGGATCAGTTAATTAGATGCTCATCGGTTTTATTAATTTGTGTATTCCCATTGGACTCTATAGGAATGTCAGAAGACCAATCAATGGGAGGTAGATGAGGGAATTATAAGAACCAGGGACCTCCCTGAAAGTAGTGGAGTTCTAACAGTTCTCATTGATTACATGCAATGAGAAACACCTAGTTGAAAGCACAGAATTGTGAGAACAGAGATATCACATATTCTTATAATCTAATCGAAACAAAAGCTTCAAAATATATCTGAAGATTAACAGGGCTGGAAGATGTCTTGTCTATTCTCTGCTCTATTAAAGATACTGAAACTCCAAAATTGGGAAGGAGAAGGTGAGACACCTAAACAGAAATGAAAAGGTGATTACTCTAGAACAACATCTCACACTTTCTAAGGAAATAATCGATGATAAAGCTCATAAAGACCTGAAATAATTCACTGTCGTAGAAATAAGTGGCACTTTTCTTGCACACATGCCATATTTCTTTAAAACTATATTAAATTCACCTTAAAACATTCAGTGTGTCTTATTGAAAACAAATTTCTAGATCAAGTCAATATTTATTTATGTCTTTAAAATATGACAAAAGTATCCCATAAAGAAAACCAATATATAAATTTTAATATTTTAATTAAGGTACAATGCCTTCTGATAATTGTAAACTGCTATGATGATTGAAAAATATATCCTAAAACATTCATACCTGATCGAAAACACTCAATTATTTGTTGAATGCCAGATTTGGATGTCTGTAGTGGTTGCTGTAGCAAAGGAGGATCTCCAGGTTCCAGGATAAAAACTACATGGAAAAGAAACACACCCCAAACCCCACACAAAAAAAAGGGTTATTTAAATCATTTACTATTGAAAATAGCAACAGATTGCTACAATGTTAATAATAATAATAATCACGTGCATACAGTCACATATGTACAATTCATCATGAAGGCCAGTTAAAGCTAGCTATTAGATTTACTTGCAAAGACGTACTAGTTTAACATTATTTGTACATATATTACTTCTTTATTCCTCTAAAAGAAGAAATATTGTATTTAACAAAAACTCCAATGCAATGGTGGCTTATCCATCCCCAAAATAACTCATTCCAAAAGTCTTGGGATAATCTGATGCACCTCTCTGAACAATTAGAAAACTGAAAATCAGACTCTATTGCCTTAGAGAGAAACTAGACAAGTACATAATTATGGATGTGAATTTTCACTGAAGCACTCTATAGCAACGTATACAATGGAGAAAAATTTCAAGACTTCAAAGTCTCTTTATAGGGATCAGGCTAGAATTATGAAGTATTCATACAACAAAGTCTCTCATGACCATCGGAAAGCACAAACCAGCTCTATATGTATTGACAACAAAGGATGTCAGTAATTGTTAAACAACAAAACAGACTACAGAAGATGATCCTGTTTTCATGAATACATATACAGAAACATATAAATCTAGTAGATAAAGATAGATATGTGTGTATATATATTATATATGTATGTGTATATGTTTATGTTTATGTATAATATGTATATGTATGTGTACATGTATGTGTATGTGTATATGTATATGTATATGTATATGTATATGTATATGTATATGCGCCAAAGACACAGAAGAAATATCTTGGAGGCTATACCAACAAGATGTAGCAATGGTTCTGCCAGGGTTGGTTACCAAGGATTATGCTCACTTTCTGCCTCAAATTTTGCTATTACTTTAGACCCTGGAAGTATACATTTTAGAAGGAACAAAGTTTGGTAACTAAAAATAAAAATAACCTTTTCATTTTTAAAATAAAATTTTTCACTTTTGTATCTCAGATTAGCAGTAAAATATAATTAGATCACATAAAAAAAAGAAAAACTTTTTCTATCATATAAAAGCAAAGAGTTATAGTGGAAAAAACTGGCAATTTATTTATCTTTCTTAACAGAACATAATGTTCTACACAACTAATGCCATCATAAGCATGGACCATCCACACAGTGCAGGGGATCCCTCTTGGGGCATAGGTCTGGATAGCCTTTAGCTTTTTGCTAAAGGGGCTGAAACTTGCTACATGTAAACATTCTCCATACCTCCTGTCAAGTGCTCAGTGTACACAGACAAGAAGAGCTATGTCTCAGGACCAAGTCATTTCATCAAAAAAAATTTCCCAGTTTTAAGAGATCCTTTAGGGAGTATTTTTTTTTAAATATTTTTTATTTATTGGAAAGCCGAGAGAGACAGAGGAGAGAGAGAGAGAGAGAGAGAGAGAGAGAGAGAGAGAGAGAGAGAGAGAGAGAGAGAGAAAACAGGGGTGCCAGGGCCTTTAGCCACTGCAAACGCCAGATGCATGTGCCACTCTGTGCATCTGGCTTTATGTGGGTACTGGGATTCGAATGTGGGTCCTTGGGCTTTACAGGCAATGCCTTAACCACTGAGCCATCTCTCCAGCCCTGGTATTTTGTTTTTGCGGCTGAGATCACCAGGCTAGCTGGCATATGAGCTTCAGAACTCTCCTGACTCTGCCTTCCATGGCCTTGGGTGATTGGGATAGCAGACGCAAGAGCTCCTTGCATCTGTCTTCACAGGGGCTCTGGGGATCCAAACTCCGGTGGTCAAGCTTGCATCCACCGAGCCATCTCCCCAGCCCTTTAGGGAGTATTTTAACTCAGTTAAGAACATATATACATGCACTCATCATATTCTCATCTTGGAAACAGCTTCACGCTGGTAATAACTGCAGCAGTGGAGCACAGACCCCCTGCATTACAGCTCTTGTTTAGCCATTTACAAAGGTGTAAATAGGACAAACAAAACGCTCAGATCTCTTGGGGATGACAGAAGTACCAAAAGCATTATTGTGTCAGGATTAAGTGGACTAATGAAGCTTGATACAGAGCCAATATACAGCAAGTGCTCAACCAACAGTCTAGTAGCAGCAGCATCTTTATGTACAAGTCAACCGCTTTCCTAACATCAAAAACTGAATCCTAGCCGGGCGTGGTGGCGCACGCCTTTAATCCCAGCACTTGGGAGGCAGAGGTAGGAGGATCGCTGTGAGTTCAAGGCCACCCTGAGACTACATAGTGAATTCCAGGTCAGCCTGGGCTAGAGTGAGACCCTACCTCGAAAAACAAAAAAAAACCTGAATCCTGGGCTGGAAAGATTGCCCAGTGGTTAAGGCACTTGCCTGCAAAACTTAACAACCCAAGTTCGATTCCCCAGTACCCATGTAAATTCCAGATGCACAAAGTGGCACATGCATCTGGAGTTTTTTTGCAGTGGTTGGAGGCCCTGGCGTGCCCATTCTCTCTGTCTGTATCTATTCTGCTTCTCTCTACTTGAAAATAAATAAATAAAAATATTTTTAAATCAACGATACCCAACACAATCCAAAGCAGAAGTCCAGAGACACTTAAGATCTCAACAATAAAGCAGACTTAAAACTCACCCACCATGATTCAGGGAATTGAACAGAAGAGGGAGAAAGAATATAAGAGCCATGGTGGAGGAGAATATCCAGAGATATTGCTCCCCTCAGCAACAATATAAAAAAGGGGGAGGGGGAAACTGGCTACCACTAGAGCAATTCATAATTCCAAATCCCATGGACTGATCCAGTATGCCCACCGAGGAGGATTCCCAGTAGACTGAGAACAGGGGGGAGGGAAATGGAGGTACCATCATAAGACTTGCACATATAATATATATAATTATGAATAATATATTTTTAAAAAAAAAAACAAATCCTTTAACAAAATTTAAGTAGGATTCAACCTGTTAGAGAAACAACAGCAGAGGTTTATAAGCAGACTGACAATACTGTCATCTAAAGTAAATGGACAAGTGAGGGTGAAAATCTACACAATTGTAAAGAACTAAACATTTCCAAGCCTGGCTTAGTCAGTGGTGAGAACTGGAGAATGGGAGAAATGACAGGGAGAGAGATGATGAAAACCAAAAAACTTGTTCTCAGAGTTCCTCATTTGGTATATGCTCCAGAAAACTTTCTATAATCCATCAACTTCCACTTCCATATAACACCTGTCTTAAAGCTAGAGCAGTTTCTTACCTACCATCTTCAGAACATTGCTACCACCAGAACACATACAGTTCCTGAAATAACATTCAAAATAAGCCCAGGGTTAACTTAGCTGTCTAGACATATTGACTTGGTATGTATATCTGTGTGGTTCCATTCACATATCCTGCCACCCCTTCTAAGATCAGACCCATCCAAGTGACACCACCACTTAAAAATTATCTCCCTCTAACCAAAAAATCCATACCCT
The DNA here is from genome assembly GCA_004024765.1 of Zapus hudsonius. Taxonomy (NCBI): domain Eukaryota; kingdom Metazoa; phylum Chordata; class Mammalia; order Rodentia; family Dipodidae; genus Zapus; species Zapus hudsonius. The sequence goes on along the minus strand of PVHP010004704.1, from coordinate 28,837 downwards.
CAGCACATCTCTCTGTACATCTTTTCATGAATACACATCCACTTTTCTAAGAGGCTTTTCTGCCTTACAACAAAATTGTTAAGCATGTATTATATCTGGAATTTCCCTACAAAAAATAGGGATTGAGGGAATAGTTGGGAGGACAGAGAAGGGAACTGTGCAGGAAAGAGAGAACACACAGATGGAGCTGCATGAAGGTTACTCATATTCCTTATGCTGTTCTACTCTGAAGGTTTACAAGAAAATACACATACTGCCAGGCTTATAAAGTTCTCTTCAGGAATATTCTCATCTGAGGACTCACACTCTATTCATAATTCAAATGAGGGCAGATGACTCGGGAAAGCACATGAAAAAAAATTTTCAAATATCATGCCACCTTCTTCCCTCCATCTGAGAACATCTTAATCATGACCATGCCACACTACACTTCTTTCAGTAGTAAAACCATCCTCCACTCAGCACTTACTTTGCCTTGAAAGGACAATGAACATCCCTGTAAGTTAGCAAATGTCTACCTTTCCAATTAACCAAACCTTCAGAAAGTACTAACCCTAAGAAAGCAAGATAATAATGATGATGATGATGATGGACAATAAATAACCTTAAATCTGGTAACTGATAATTACTCATGAAAGCTCTCATAAAAGAAAACTGATAATTTTCAATGAATGCAATTTATCAGATTTCCTAGTAATCAGAGAAAAAAAAAGAATCCAACATACTTTAAAAAGTTAAAATCCAGGGCTGGCGAGATTGCTCAGTGGTTAAGGCACTTGCTTCCAGTGCCTAAGGCCCGGGGTTCAATTCCCCAGTGCCCACATAAGCCAGACCCACAAGGTGGTGGCCCTGGTGCGCTCGTGTTCTCTCTCTCTCTCTCTCTCTCTCTCTCTCTCTCTCTCTCTCTCTCTCTCTCTCTCTGCTTGAAAATGAATAAAATATTTTTTTGAAAGTTAAAATCCAAAAAACATTTTGAAGGGATTAAAAAAGTCTCTACTAAACTTAATTACTAACATGTACCAAGTAAAGTATGTTCAGTTTACTTGTTTATATCTCTTTTCACCCAGAAGTTGAATAAGGAAAGCATATTATCATTTTCACTATTTATATGCCCATTGCCTTGGCCAATGCATTACACCAAATAGGTGTTCAATGGTAATTTATTAAAGAAATAAATAAGAAAACTAGCAAAAGCCAACTCCATAATATATAAGAAATTTATCTTCACTTCAAATACAAATGAAAATATACAGTACAAAAAGGTACTGAAAGTTAGATGGGTCAGGGACAGCTAAACAGAAATGAAATCTCACCCTAGGACTGCCTGCTTATTCAACCAGATCAGTCATTACTGATCCTCACACAGTACACACAAAGCTATAGTACAAAAGTTACTGTCATGTATAGAAGAGTTTTCAGAAAAAGTTTACTGCCACATTTTTCTCAGAAAATGATTTTAAATGAAATCTATTATGATAAGTCTAGACTATTCCAGTTAAAATGCTTCAACAAAAGAGCCAAAAAAAAACTAGTATCTTTTGTCAAAAATAATGATACAGCACCCTATATAAATTCAGTATCATGTATAGAGATCATAATGTCCTATATAGAGCTCACAGTGTCCTGTATAGAGCTCACAATGTTCTGTATAGAGCTCAGTGTCCTGTATAGAGATCAGAGTGTCCTGTATAGAGCTCACAGTGTTCTGTATAGAACTTGGTGTCCTGTATAAAGCTCACAGTGTCCTGTATAGAGATCACAGTTGTCCTGTATAGAAGAACTTGGTGCCTGTATAGAGTTCGTAGTGCCCTGTATAAAGCTCATAGAATCCTCTATGGGCTGTATAGAGTAAAATAATAGCAATAATCATACACATAATAAACATTTGCCTTTGAACTACAAAAGGTGATGTAGTAAGAGTGTCTTCAATAATTCCCTTTTAGCCAGGTGTGGTGGTACACACTTTTAATCCCAGCACTCAGGAGTAGAAGTAGAGAATTCCAGGTCAGCCAGGGCTAGCTACCCTACCTCAAAACAAAACAAAACAAACTTTTAAATTATACTCCTAAAATAACTCAATAATTTTAAATTATACTCCTAGCATCACAAAGCAAATCAGAGTTCTCTAGGTAAAACACCATGTCTATCAAACTAAAGTCTACTAATATTCTTCATGAGACTCCAAAACCCATTTTCGTTTCATAAATTTTACTTAAACAGTTCCACTTGAATAATATCTTAAAATCCTTATTTATTCTAAGTAATATGCAATACAGTAAATTCTGTCTGTGAAACAGCCTTTTTAAAAAAAAAAAAAAACTAACAAAATCTGATTCAACAAATGCAACCAACCCCTACAAAACCCAAACTAAACTTTTTAGGGTTTCGGCACGATTCCAAGATCAAAAAATGCATGAGAAACTTTGATAGGTTTAGGTTTAAAACAACATGATGAATACTCCACACAACTTCCACTTGCCTTTCTCTTCCTTTCAAAACCTAGAGCCCGGGGTGGACCACTAACTCCAAGCAGCCTGGACTGATGTTGTTGGACATGATTTCAGCACTTCCTTTAGGGGGTCGAGCAAGGGAGACCCCTGGTTTGGGCAGGCTTTTAGCTTCATGACTGGGGTTATGCTGCTTCTCTAAGGAATGACCTCTTGGACCAGCGGGGAAGCAAGTGGAAAGCCCTGATGAAGGTCGGCCCGGTGACCGGGAAGGCAGAGACACCTACCTGGTTCACAGCATCCATGGTGATGGTGGTCAGTCTGACAGTATTTGTCCCTTAAAGGCATTTTCAGTGGATACGACCTACTTTTCCTTTCACTGTGAGAAGCTCTTCATGGCGGCTTGGCTACGAGGGAAGCACAAACCCGTCACTGACCCTGACCTTCCTGAGGGGCTCCGGCTGCAATTTCCAGCGCGTTCCCACCGCGCGCCCTCCGCGGACCCCGCACCGCGTCCTCGGGGAGGAACCCGGCGCGCACAGTCGCCTCGGGCCTCGGGTCCCGGCGCAGGTTCATCACGCTACCCGGAAACGCAGCCGGGGCGCGCGGCGCACGGCGAAGGCCCGGCGGGCGGCGCGGGCGGCGGCGGCCTGGGCGTCCGAGGCCGGCGGGCGGGAGGCGCGCGCGGACAGCGGAGAGCGGAGCGCGCCGGGCACCGCCAGGCTCCGGCGCCCGCGGCCGCCCCCGCCGCGCACGTGCGTCCGGGGGTCCCGGTGGCGCAGTCCGGGTCCCCGGCCGCCCGCCCGCCCGCCCGCCGAGTGCGCCCCACTTACCTAACTCCGGGGACGGGCGGCGGGCCCCACCTGGCGCGGTCGCCCGGGACCACGCGAAGCCGAGCGGGGTTCGGCCCTCCCGACGCGCTCCCCGAGAGTCGCCGCGGGCGCCGACGCGGAAGCGCCGCGGCTCACCGCGTCCCGCTCGGGCCGAGGCGGCGGCGGCTCCCGGCGGGCGGCTGCGCTGCGCTGCGGGCGGGCGGGCGGGCGGGCGGCCTGGGCGCGCAGGGGCCGGGCGGGCGGCGGGCGGTTGACAGCAGGAACCGGCCGGCCGGCCGCAGCCTCGGCCGCGGAAGGCGCCGGAACCGAAGCGGGCACCCGGAGCCAAGGCAACGGCCGCGGGCGCAGCCCGGCGCCTCCGAGCGCCGCTCCACCTGCAACGGTCCGGCTTTGGAGAGGGGCGGGGAGGCGCGCGCGGGCCTCCGGCCTGGCGGGCGGGCGGGCGGCGGGTGCCGACGTTTCCAGAAACTTTAGCTCCAGTCAGTCCTCCTCGCTTCCTCGGTCGCCTCGCCTCCCCGGGAGACCCGCCGCGGTGCGGGGAGTCGGGGGCCCGCCGAGCGGCTCCGGCAGCGACGGACTGACCCCGGACGGAGATGGGGCGAGGGCAGGAAGTGACAAGCTCGCCGAGTGGGTGGGGGGAGTGTGGCCGGCACGCCCGGCGGCTCGGCGCGCATGCGCCCGGCCCGCACCCCCGGCGTGTGTGTGCGTGTGTGTGTGTGTCTGTGAGTGCGCACGACGCGCGGGGCCCGGGCTGGGGGCAGGCGGCCGGGCGGCCGGGGTCTCCCGCCGGCCAGCCCGTGCGTCCTCCTGGAGAGCCGAGCCGAAGCCCGCCGCGGCGTGCGCACGGACGAGAAGGACCCTCGGCGCGCGCGCGCGGCCGGCCGCCCCGGCCCTCGGACACCCCCCCCCAAAAAAAAAGCCGGTGCTCGCGCTGTCCCTCTGCGGACCCGAACCTGGGAGGATGGCCTGAGCACCCCGGAAAAGGAATGAAGGGGCCTGGACGACTGTGTGAGCCCTGAGAACTGGAGACCCCGAAAAGGCTTGTCAGTGCCTTCGTAAAAGGCAAAAAGTCCAACTTCTGCTATTCTCTAGACAATTTTACAAATGGTACCCCCCCCCAAGAATTTTTATTTCCCCTTTGGAAGGGTGACCTTCATTCATCGGGCCATTAGGAAAACTGGGCAGGAGGAGATCGGTATTTATTCTGTTGCAACCTGAAAGTGAAGTTGGGTCACGTGGCTAATACACATTTTTTTTTTTTCCTCCTCTTCTGTGTCTGCATCCTGCTTGGAAAATCCCAAGCACAGAAGATCTGAGTCTTCTATCAAATCTGCATCCACCCGGCTGCTTCTCAAGGCAGGGAGCCACCACCTCACCACCCCCTTCCCAATTTGGAGAATGGAATTCTTGCCCTGGATATAGCTTCAATCAAATGTGTCCACTGCTGGTCAGAAAATTATAAGAAAGGAAGAATGTCTATTCGTCCCCTTTATCTGCTACTCCCCAAGATCAATGAACATGTTCACACAGTTGTCTCAAGCTGCCAGTTTGCCAACTCCTCCTGAAAAAAAAAATAGTTTAAAAATAGGTAGTCTCTGTGCCCTTGCTTTTTAGGATGGGCTTGCTATGTAGACAGAGGTGACCTGGAACTCACTGTTGACCTTGAACTCAGAATGCTCCTGCCTCAGTCCACCTTCCTCCTCAGTGCTGGGATTACATGCCAACACACTCAGCTCAGCTTTCTGGGTTTGGGACAAAAAAAGAATGTCCAAATCCATTTTCAAATCCCAAAAGAAAGTTTGTAAACAGTTACTGTAAAAAATAATTTCTGAATGGAGCATTTGCATGGGTCTTGGCAAATTAGGTCTTAGCGAATTGTAGAAGCCTGGTTATGGAACTGACAAGAGAGAGACTAGAAGCCTGGCGTGGTGGTGCACGCCTTTAATCCCAGCACTCTGGAGGCACAGGTAGGAGGATCGCCCTGAGTTCAAGGCCACCCTGAGACTACAGAGTGAATTCCAGGTCAGCCTGGACTAGAGCAAGACCCTACCTCGAAAAAAAACAAAGAGAGAGAGAGAGAGAGAGAGAGAGAGAGAGAGAGACTAGAAAAACGACCAGCAACCACGTAAGGAGCATGCTCACTATCCCCTTGTCAGGAAGCATCACCCACATGAAACAAATATAATGAAGTCAACATGCAATAAATTGGTACTTCCATAGGATGGCAACCAATAAAAATCATATTTTGTATAATAGTTATATGTAACAAACTTCAGCTTCAAAAATGTAGATTTTGAACCAGGATATAACTAGGATTTTTTTCTTCATACTTTTGTATACTTTGAAGTTTTCTGAATTATGCATCTAAAACTTTAATTAGAATTGACTGTCAGTAAGTGATCTGTGTCCTGTAAATAAAGATCAAATCCCAACCCTTGAAAACTATGTGAAAAGTGTATAATAATAAATCACAAAAAAAGCTACAAAATTAAATATAGGGGCTGGGGACATGGCACAGTGGAGGAAGTTTTCTTGCAGCACATGGGGAGAACTGGAGTTCAGACCCCAGCTCCCATGTAAATGCTGGCTGAGCATGGTGGCTGCTTCTAACCCCAGCATGAGGGAGGCAGAGATGGATCCCAGGGGCAAGCTGGCTAGCCAGGGCACCTGAAGAGGTGAGCTCTGGGCTCAAGTGGGAGGCCCTGCTTCCGAGAGGTAAAGAGAAGAAGACATTCACAGGCACTCATTCATGCCCACGTGCATATACATCACACATATTAAATAAATATACTTATGATTCAAAATACTATGTAAAAAAACAAAAAAAAGGCTGGAGAGATGGCTCAGCAGTTAAGGAACTGGCCTCCAGTGCCTAAGGCCCTGGGTTCAATTCCCCAGTACCCACATAAGCCAGACCAGACCCACAAGGTGGTGGCCCTGGTGTTCTCTCGCTCTCGCTCTCTCTCTCTCTCTCTCTCTCTCTCTCTCTCTCTCTCTCTCTGCTTGAAAATGAATAAAAATATTTTTAAAAAACTGAAAAAAGACAAAAATGTCAATAATGAAGATTTTTGGTAAAATTTGAGGTGAGATATTTTTGTCTCGGATTTTTTTTCTAATTTTACACAAGTATATCACACATATGAAAATGAATATCCAATTGTATGTTCTGATAAACTTGAAAAGGCTTTATTTCTGATTTGTAGGAGTTATAAATGTTTGCTCAAAAGTATTGGTAAAGCTGGGCGTGGTGGCGCACGCCTTTAATCCCAGCACTCGGGAGGCAGAGGTAGGAGGATTGCTGTGAGTTCGAGGCCACCCTGAGACTACATAGTGAATTCCAGGTCAGCCTGGACTAGAGTGAGACCCTACCTCAAAAAAAAAAAAAAACACAAAAAAAAGTATTGGTAAAAATGCCTGGTGTGGTGGCACATGCCTGCAATCCGAAAACTCAGGAGGCAGAGGCTTGCTGGCCAGCCATTCTAGCCTAATCCATTAGCTCCAGGCCAGTGAGAGACCCTGCCTCAGAAAAGGGCGATCCAGATATAGCAAGTCTATAATCTCAGCACTTGGAAAGCAGAGGTAGGGAATCACTGTGAGTTTAAGGGCAGCTTATGACTACAGAGTGATCCAGGTCAGTCAGGGATAGAGTGACACCCCCTACCTTGAAAAAAAATGTGATAGCATACCCGATGACACCAAAGATTGTTCTATGTCCTCACGTATGCAAATGCATGTGTACCCCCACAAACATGGATACACACATTACACATAAATGTACAAGCACCTATTAGCCTATTTATCAACAGCCAATGTAGTCTTCTTGCTCTTTCGCTGAGGCAAAAGATTAAAAAGAGCAGGGAGTGTGAAGAGGTGGCTCAGCAGTTAAAGGTGCTTGACATCTAGGCTTTATTCTCTAGTACCCACATAAAGCCAGATGCTCAAAGTGGTAGCTAGAGTTCACATTCTCTCTCTCTCTCTCTCTCTCTCTCTCTCTCTCTCTCTCTCTCTCTCTCTCTCTCTCTCTCTCTCTCTCTCCCTTTCCCTCTTTCCTCAAATAAAAATATTTAAAACATAACAAAACAGCCAAGTGTGTGAACACATCATCTAGCGGTGTTTGGATAAACACAAAATGAACACGCAACACGCAAAATATGATTCAAAGGAGGGTCAGAGGGAGCACCCTAGTGCTCCTCAAACTGACATACTCACAGCTTTTATTCAGATAGTCAAAGCTATGGGGAGTCAGAGCCCAGGACAGATTTGTATCAGATCAGATCATGAGTTGTTTAGGTTTACTCCATCAGGAAATCTTTGGAAAAGCTGTGAGCTCCTGCCTTCAAGATGCTCCACCCAAGGTGCACAGCCTTCCATGTCCTCAGGCTTAGCTTGTGCAAAGATTACCCTGTAAAGAATTAGCTTGATATTCTGGTGTGGTGGCACTTACTAGTAATCCCAGCGATTGGGAAGCAGAAGTAGGTGAATTGCTGTGAGACGAGGCCAGTCTAGGACTACATTGAGTTCCAGGTTAACCTGAGGTAGAGTGAGACCCTACCTTAAAAACAAACAGACAGGCATGGTGGCACATGCCTTTAATCCCAGCACTTGGGAGGCAGAGGCAGGAGGATCGTCATGAGTTCAAGGCCATCCTGAAACTACATAGTGAATCCCAGGTCAGCCTGGGCTAGAGCAAGACCTCACCTCAAAAAAACAAAAACAAACAAACAAAGATTAAAATTTATCAAGGGCTGGAGAGATGACACAGTAAAGGGCTTTCCTCATCAGCATGAGGAACCAACTTCAATCCCCAAGACCCTACCTTTAAAAAGCAACAACAACAAAATTCAAAATAAGGTATTATGTATGCTCATAAAGTCAAAATGGAATTGATGAATCACAACAATTTAAAAAATTTCACAGAGCTCTGAAGTTTAAAGAGACTTTGGACATTGAGAATACCCCAGAAAGCCTTTCCTCCCATTGGCTGCTTTGGATTGGATGCTTTCTCCTGATGAGAAGGTAACTACAACACTAGTATACATTCCAACCAAGAGTGTATAAGGTTTATCGTCCCCCCCCCATACATGCCAGCATGTATTGTTTGTTTTTGAAAAATATTTACTTATTTATTTGAGAGAGAAAATGAGAAAGAGAATGGATGCCACGGCCTCCAGCCACTGCAAATAAATTCCAGATACAATGTGCCACTTTGTGCATGTGGTTATTTGTGGGTATTGAGGAATCAGACCTGGGTTTTCAAGCTTTGTAAGCAAGTACCTTTAACTGCTGAGCCATCTCTCCAGCCTCTGTTGTTTGGTTCTCTTGTTTTTAGTTAGCCCAGGCTGACCTGGGATTCACTATACAGCCTCAGGCTAGCCTCAAACTCATAGGAATCCTCCTACCTCTGCCTCTAGGATTAAAGGTGTGAGCCACCATACCTGGAAGTTTTTAATGATATTTATTCTGGTTCAGGCAAAATGAAATCTCAATGTAATTTCAATTTGTGTTTCCTGATGTCTAAAGATATTGAGCATTTTTTCATGTATCTATTGGCCTACACCTGTACTTCGTCTTTCATTTTATTTGTCCATTAATTGATTGGATTATTTGATTTGGGGTATTATTTTTTTTAGTTCCTTGTATAGCTAGCAAAGATTTTTCTCCCATGCTATAGTCATTCTCTTCATCTGTTCATTGTTTCTTTTGCTGTGCAGAAACGTTTTTTAAGTTTCCTGTAAACCTATGTGTCACTGTTGGAATTATTTCCTCAGCTACTATAAAGTCCTGCTCAGAGAGTCCTTACCTTTGACTATAACTTGAAGTGTTTTACCTATGTTTCCCTGAGAGCTTGTTTGGAGGTTCTAGCAGGGGAGCTCAGCTACTCATATACCCTTGACAGAAGACTGGTCCTCCTCTATTCTGGGAAGGTTTTCCTCTTCAACCAAGTGAGCTTGCAGCTTCAGGAGGGACACACATGGAGTGGTGAGGGAGGAAGGGGACATACACCTTAGCCAGCCCATCAGCAGAGTCAACCCTGGTGATCAATGGGGTGACAGATGTTGCAGCCAAATCTCCCTCTGTGGTGGTTTGGTTCAGGTGTCCCCATAAACTTAATGTGTTCTGTATCCCCAGCTGATGGCAGTTTTAGAATTGGAACTTTGTTGGAGCTGTGTTGTTGGGGGCGGGTTTATGTGTGTTATAGCCAGCTTCCCCTTGCCAGTGTTTGGCACACCTTCCTGCTGCTGTTTGACACCTGCTGTATCAGAGGTGATGTCCATCTGCTCATGCCATCATTTTCCCTGCCATGATGGAGCTTCCCCTCAAGTCTATAAGTCAAAATAAACCTTTTCCTCCACAAGCTGCTTTTGGTCAGGTTCTTTGAGCCAACAACAAGAAAGCTGACTCTAGCACCCTCACATCTGCAGAACATTTTTATAGTTACATATCTTACATTAAGATCTTTCATTCATTTTTGAATAGATTACTGCTCAGAGTGAAAAATATGGGTGTAATTTCATTCCATACATGGATATACAATTTTCCCAACACCATCTATGGAAATCAGTAAGGAGGTACTACAAAAAAAAACCCTGAAAATATAATTATATGATCCAGCTGTACCTCTCCTGGGACTATATCTTAAGGATTTTAAGTCAGTACACTACAGAGACAATTACTCATTATGTTTAATGTGGATGTATTTACTAAAACCAAATTATGAACAAGCTAAGGGTCCATTAGCAGAGGAATGGAGAAAATGTGGTGCATATACAAAATGGAATTTTATTCAGCTATAAAGAATGAAATCATGACATTTGCAGCAAATGAATGGAACTGAAGATCATTATATTAGGTAAAATAAGCCAGATTCAGAAAGACAAATATTTTTTCTTACATGCAGAATCTAGATTTTAAGATAGGTGATAGATGGATAGCATTTTAAGTATATACTAGCTTATTGGAACATTTTTGAAATGCCTAATACTGCCTTTAGGAACAGAAAAACCAGGAAATTATGATCAAATCTATTCTTCAAACTGGGTATATCTGTTGGCCTTCAGTGGGTAAACTTTGGTGTTTCCTTTACTTTCCTCGCTTTGTTTTCTCATTTTGTCGCATTTTTTAAGATCCATTCTTAGTTTCTCATCTGTTCTAAATATATGCTGCTAAAGTAGTATTAAATGCAACATCAAATAACAGCCCTTATAGTTTGCATGGAATTTATTTGCTTTGGCCCAGATTTTGCTAGCATTGATGATAATGTGGCACTTTATAATATATAAGTAAATCGACAATTAGATGCAAATTGAATAATGGGCTAAAATAGGGGCAGAGAGATCAGAAAGTATAGGGACAAATTGATTTTGAAGGACAAATACTAAATTGTTGATTTGTTGTCAATTATGCAAAGCTGCACATAGTAAATATTATGCAAATAATAGTTATTTTCTCTAAAATGCTTATTCTAGGAAGAGTAAGGAAGTAGGTTTCAGTACTAGAGATAAGCTGACTCATGGCAAACCTTTGGGGCTTTTTCTGCTCCCTTCTTGGTGCTAAAGACATGTTTGGGTCTTGCTGGCTAGGTGACACCATGTTGTTTTGCAGACACCAAACCACACAAATGCATTTCATATCGAATGTAAGTAGGTTCTAGAAAATTTGTTGTAAGGTTTCTCACAAGTAAGCCTATATTATAATCTAATAATAATACCTAATGATGAATTTATCACTAAACTCACACAACACATTAAGCACTATAATTCTTCCATTGAATCATCACTCAGATACTCTGTTAAATACTATTCTATTTTAAAATAAGGAAATGGGTGGTGTCTGAGCTGAGATGAAATCCTGAGTCCATAGGTAGTGCTTCAAGTTACACATACTCTGGTGATTCCTAGAAACTGAGCTCCAGCTCAGACTTGCCCCTAAAGCTCTGTAAGTCATGCTTCTAACTGTCCCTGAGACACACTGTGTGAACTTTCCAAGATATCTCCAAATAAGCAGGACCCAGACTAAATTTATCTTCTCACCAAACCTGTTCTTCCTCTTCTGTATTTTAATACCAGTGTTGCAGTCCATTGGATGCTGGGGTAGAAGCCTTAGAGCCAGAGAGAGAAGTAGATACAAAGACACAAAGTAATGAAAATCATCTATGCACAAGGTTTCTCTTCTTATTTATCCCCAACAACTAACCTAGAATCACAAGCTATTAGTTACACCAATAAAAAGTTCCTCTCCATATATGCACCCATATATGCTTCATCAATCTGCTGGCCCCAAATTTTGTCTTTGTGCCATTGAAATAATCACCTCTGTGGTTTCCCTACCACTAATCTCCCCTTCAGTATGTGACACTATCAACAGAGATGGTCCAGGTAAATTCAATTTCACGACCCAATTCAAATTGTTCTGTTGTTCATGTTGCTGCTTTGTTTTGTTTTCACAAAGGGTGAGACAGGGTCTGGCAATGGATCCCAGGCTGGCCTCCAGCTCCCAAGTGCTGGAATTATAGGTATGCACCACCACGCCTGGCTTCAAAATCCCTTTTCACTGCCAACTGCATTCATAAATAAGCTAGCTATTAACAGGAAACATTAGGTGTTTAAAAAAACAGCAGGGGCTGGAGAGTGATTAAGGCACTTGCTTGAAAAGCCTAGCGACCCAGGTTCAATTCCCTAGTGCCCATAAAAGCCAGATGCACAGTAGCACATGCATCGGAATTTGTTTGCAGTAGCTGAAGGGGCATCACACACTACAGTACACACACACACACACAAACAAAAATTTTAAAAGGAGTGGGGTGAATATGGATGGAGGTACCAAAGATACAAGAATGGCAAGATAAAAGTGCAACATTAATAAATTAAATTTTTAAAGTAAATTGAGGGCTGGGGAGATGGCTCAGCAGCTGAAGATTGTTTGTAAAGCCTAACAGCTGGGGTTTGATTGCCCAGTACCCACATAAAGCCAGACGCAGAGTGGCGCATGAGTCTGGGGTTCATTTACAGCAGGAGGAGACCCTGGCGCACTCATATTCGCTCTCTATCTGTCGTCTCTCTCACTCTCAAGTAAATAATTTTTTTATAAAAAGAGTAGCAGGAGAATAGTTGAAACCGCATGATAAACACAGAAAGATTCATGAAAGTGTTGTGCATGTTCTGTACATGCTTGAATTTGTACATAAGTAAAAAGTATTAAGATATGTTCAACTTTATTCAGAAGGCACCCATATCAGACTTACTAAAATTGAAAAAATGCTAAGTACTAATTTGGAATTCCCATTGAAAGGGTGTGGATAGGGCATAAACTCTTGGGATCAATGTACACTGGGCAATCATTTTGAAAAACTGTTTAACATTATCAACTAAATTTGAAAATGTCCCTATTTTATGAGCCTGCAATTTTATTTTTCAAATACATCACACTAGAAATGCATTCACATTTACACCAAAAGACAAATATATGAACCTCAACAGTAACTTCATTCATCATATCTAAAAACTAGTAACAATGTAAATGACCATCACCAGGGCTGGAGAGTTGGCTCAGCGGTTAAGGCACTTGCCTCCAGTGCCTAAGGCCCCAGGTTCAATTCCCCAGGACCCACATAAGCCAGACCCATAAGGTGGTGGCCCTGGTAATCTCTCTCTCTCTCTCTCTCTCTCTCTCTCTCTGCTTGAAAATAAATAAATAAAAGAAAAAAAGAAAAGAAAACTCATAAACTGTGCATAGAGACGCATACTTAAAAAAAAATGACCATCACCAGAATGGACCAAAAATATGGTAAAGTGATATAATAATATAATAAAAGTTAAGGAATTCTACCTGTGACAACATCTGAATCTCAGAAAACAATGTATAGTACCCACATAAGATGCATAAAGTGGCTCAACCATCTGGAATTTGTTTGCAGTTGCAGGAAGCCCTGTTATATCCTTTAAACCCCCCCTCTTTCTTTTTCTCTCTCTCTCTCCCTTCTTCCCTCCCTGCCTCTCCTTCTGTTTCTCTCTCTCCTTGCAAATAAATAATAAATACTTAAAATAAATTCTATAGAATATATTCCCCAGATGAGTGCTTTAATCTACTGGTCATCATGTAAAGGCGGTGGTTTTACTTTATTTTTGGAAGAGTGTAGCTGCAAATGATTCCAGAGGCATGCACCACTTTGTGCATCTGGCTTTGGTTTGGTACTGGGGAATCGAGCTCAGTTATTAGGCTCTGCAAGCAAGTGCCTTAACTGCTGAGCAATCTCTCCAGCCCTGATGATTCCATTTTGAGTGTTGGTTGAAACTTTAAGGGTGGAGCCTAACAGAAATAAGTAGGTCACAGAAGATATTCCTTTGAGGATCATACCTGGTCCACCATCCCTTCCTCTTTCTTTGCTGCCTGCCTGTCATGCTCCAAGTCATTTCTGTCACAGGTTTCCACTGCCATGATGTTCTGCTTCACCACAGGCCCAGACTCAATGGAACCAAGAACTATGAGCTGACATACCTATAACCATGAAGCAAAAGAAGCCCCTCTTCCCTTAAGTTGTTTATGTCAGGTATGTTACCACAGCAATAAAAGTCTAATGTTTTCTGTCTCTCTCCTCCCTATCTCTCTCCCTAGCTCCCTCCCTCCTTCCATTCTCCATATAAATATATGATTTGACTGTTTTCTTTTTGACACTTTCATACATGTATACGATGCATTTGATCCCCCCCAATTATCCTCTTGCCCTTCTCACTAAAATTCTTCTTCTAGCCAGGCGTGGTGGCCATGCCTTTAATCCCAGCACTCGGGAGGCAGAGGTAGGAGGATTGCTGTGAGTTCCAGGCCACCCTGAGACTCCATAGTGAATTCCAGGTCAGCCTAGACTAGAGCGAGACCCTACCTCGAAAAACCAAAAAATAAATAAATAAATAATAAATAAATAAATAAAATTTTTCTCATGAGATCCTCATCTACTTTCATGCATTGTTCAGGGTTGTGTCTGTTTCTTTTGACCCACTGAGTTAAATGGGAGTCACTTGCATAATTATGGGTAAGCGGTTATTTACCGGAGAACGGGAGACCCACCAGAGGCTACATCAGTGAAGGGCACAGCACCATGGCTGCCCCTTACCCAGCAATCATCCCTTGCCAGTGTTCATTCTGGGTGGTGTGGGGTCTCACGGACCTCTCCCTCCCCTGTGATGAAATATTCACAGGCTCAATCTTATGCGGTTAACCACATTTTCTGTGCGTTCTTGAGTGCAGTGAAATTGTTGGACTTGTTATAAACTGAAAACAGCATGCCTCAGCCCCATACCCCATCCTCCTGCTTGACATTCTTGAAGCCCCTGCTTCCATCAAGTTCCCTGAGCCTTGGAGGCTCACGGGTGTCATGTTTAGACCTGAGCATACACTGATCTTAATCTTGGTGATTCTGCCATCAAAGCATCTCTGTATTAACCTTTGCCCTTTGCATAAGGAGACTTCTATGTTCAAGGCTATAAGCAGTACCAATTTATGAGAACAAATATAGACACTACAAAGGCAGGTTGGCATGCTATTCCATTAGAACACCACAATATTGGAGATGTCCCTAGGACCTAGGTCCTAGCCACAGACTTTAAGCCAGATTTGCAGCCCCCGATATGATGTCTGTACTGTGGAGTGGGCTTTAAATCCAATGTAAGGGAGAGAAGATGGTCACTCCCATAACTAACCCTTATGCCACTAATTTCAGTGAGTCTTTTTCCAAGAAAGGGATATTATTGTTTTACATAACCACAGTAAGGTTTTAAAATTCAGGAAACTTAATATTAATGCAAAGCTTATTTAATCTATAGTCTGTACCCTAATTTTGTCAGTTATATTGATAATGTTTTTTTATTTGTTTTGTTTTGTTTTTGTTCCAACATAAAGCCCAACTCAAGATCACATATTGCATTTAATTGTCATGACTTTGCTTTTCTTTTTAACCAAGAACAGGTCTTCAGCCTTTGCTGGTCTTTCATTATAATGACATTTGGAACAATGTAGACCAATTATCTTATAGGATGAGTCAATTTGGATCCGTTTGCTGTTTCTTCATGAGTATATGAGTCTGTATATGGTTTTTTTTTTGGGGGGGGTTGGCACACACCTTTTATCCCAGTAGTAGGAGTCAGAGGATCACTGTAAACTCAGTTTGAGGCCAGCCTTGGATTACAGAGTGAGTACCAGGCTAGCCTGGGCTACAGAAAGACCCTACTTTTTAAATATTTTATTTATTTATTAGAGAGAGAGAGAGAAAGGCCCTCCAGACACATGGGCCCTCTTGTGCATCTGGCTTTACATGGGCACTGGGGAGTTGAACTCGGGTCCTTCTGCATTGCAGGCAAACGTCTTAACAGCTAAGCCATCTCTTCAATCCGAGTCTGTATATGTTTAATGGAACGGCAAATAAATCTTTCTCAGATTGTCACATACAGAGGCAACGTGACGCCTGCATAATGCTAATCATTATCACTGGCTTAAGGGGTTGTTTTCTCAAGTAGATAATTACTAATTTTTCTTTTGTTATTAGTACTTTGTGGGAACATTGATTTTTAGAAATTCCTCTCAAAAATGATGTCGATAATCCCACCTAGGATTTTCTATTACCAGTATCAAACAAGAAGTCAAAGAGAGTCAATACTAACTGAATTGATCTGTAATATAAGAATCTAACCAATTAATGATTGATTATGTAAACAGAAACTGTTCTTTGGTTAACTGATTAGTATAAAGTTTGCAAAAGGTTGCACTTACCTCGGGGTTAGTCCACTATCAATAAATCCATAATATGAATTGATAAAAAGTTTTCACTTACCATGGGGGGTTAGATATTATCAATAAACCCTTTTAACTGAAATTTACTGAGTATCGTATTCCAAACACCATGACAAACTGAGACTATATTAATGGATAAGACAGTCTCTTGCCCTTAAAAAACGAAAGCCTACTTAGTGTCTATGTGCTAGGAATATATCCATGAAGAACCGGGTCCTTCCTCTCTCCGCATTTGCAGTCTGATTCTCAAGCTTCCAGCTTCATCATGAAGGTGTGTAAAATAAGACTGGTACAAGAGAGATGATTGAAACCACGGAGCATATAAGGTGTCTAAGAATTGGCCATGTAGGTAACAGCAGCATTAGGCAGGAAGGAGGGAGTTTTTATAGCACAAAATTATAAACTGACTTGAATCAGGGTGGAGATCTTAATAGGTGATAATAATGTGCTGTTTTCCCAAGTAAATATTATGTTACCAAGATCTGTTTTGTAGACACCTGACTAATAGATTATAATATATTTATTAGGGGGATTATTCATCCTAAAACATACCTTGTAAATGCTATGTAATTCAATTTGAACAGATAATCACTGCAGAGGTTTGATAGATATCATATCAAAAAGGACATTTTGAATTTTTCATTCATTCTCCCAACTGCTCCTCCCTATTGGTAATTGGAATTTATTTGCAAGACTAAATAAAGTTCAAGAGCGTGGAAAAGAATAAATGAAGTTAGCTCTTTTATGTGCATGACTTGTCACTGTCGTTTTATTAGCATCTTTTTTTAATATTTTATTTATTTATTGAGAGAGAGAGAGAGAGAGAGAGAGAGAGAGAGAGAGAGAGAGAGAGAGAGAGAATGGGCACAGCACGAACTCCAGACACATACGCCCTCTTGTGCATCTGGCTTTTTTATATGGGCACTGGGGAATTGAACTCAGGTCCTTCTGCATTGCAGACAAATGCCTTAACCGCTAAGCCATCTCTTCAGCCCAGTTTTATTAGCATCTTGATGGGACTGCCATATCTGAAATCTTCCATGAAAAGGGAGAGTATGTCTTCTCTTCAATGAAAACTTAATGGAAAGGATGTTCACTTTTGACTTTTTTTTTTTTTTTTGGTTTTTCGAAGTAGGGTCTCACTCTAGCCCATGCTGACCTGGAATTCACTATGTAGTCTCAGGGTGGCCTTGAACTCTTGGTGATCCTCCTACCTCTGCCTCCCGAGTGCTGGGATTAAAGGCGTGCACCACCACACCCAGCTTATTTATGTATTTTCAAGAAGAGAGGCAAAAAGGAGACAGAGAGAGAATGGATGGGCACACCAGGACCTCCAGCCACTGTAAATGAACTCCAGACACATGCACCACTTTGTGCATCTGACTTTATGTGGATACTGAGGAATTGAACCCTGGTCATTAGGCTTTGCAGGCAAATGCCTAAACTTGCTGAGCCACCTCTCTAGCCCAAAACTTTCAAATTTTTTAAATGAAAGTTGTACCTGAGAAATATCTAGCATCAGAGCACATGAAAGTATTCTACGTACAATCAGGACACTTTCACTGGTAAGTCATTAGCTATTGATTATCAACAAACTATTCACAAGGTAATTTCAGTGTTGTGATTGTCATCTTTAAAATAAGGACAAGGTTGAGTTGGTGAAAGAGTTTGTAAAAGAACATCAGAAAAGCATAGTGGAATAATTTCTAGGTAGGAGAGAGCCCCATTGAAACCTGATTCTTGGCAAGACCTGTAATATCTGTGTTAATTTAGATCTAAAATATTCCCAACAGGTTCAGGTTTTGAATGTCTGTCTCCCAACGGATGGCAATATTTTCAGTGACTGGAATTTTCAGGGGGTAGAGACTGGTGGGAAGTACACCACCAGAGGCAGGCCTTTGGAGGTAATATCCCCACCCCAGTTCCAATCACTCAGCTTCCTGATCCAGCTCAATATGAGCCTCCACAGTACATAGCCATGCCTTCCCTGCCATGATGGACCAAAACCTCTGAAACCGTGAGCCAATATAAACTCTCCTCCTTTATGTTTTTCTGCAGGGATTTCAGTAGTGACACAAGAGTACCTAATACATAAGTCAGCACTAAATCACCCCGTGACACCTAGATGCCGGAGGCAGAATCACTGTTTTCATTGCCATTCAAAACACACTTCCTTCTCAGTACCTTGTGGGGGGATTCCTAACTCCAATTTGTCTCACTTTTCTAAAATAAATGCCCTTGGGTAATGGCAGAAACTGGGTCAATGTCCAATGTATTTTTAATGAATGTACTGCTTGAAGAGTTTGCCAGCACGCTGGGTAATGTCAGTTTCATTTATAAGAATAAAGTTGCTTTACATTTCTCAGAATGTCATACTAAGAAGGAACAACTACTGCAGAATGTTAAAAAATTCCCCCATTGACTTTAGTTCTCTTAATCACTTGTTAATCTGAGAACTGTAATATAAAGTGAGGTAAGAAAAGACATCATCAAAACCCTTCACTATTTGTTCTTCCTCATTTTAAATACAAAACCTAGCCATTTAAATAGAAATACAAAATAACATGTGAGCTAATAAAATAACTAAGATGGAAGATTAAAGTTTGTTAAAGTGCTGTAAGTGAAGCATATCTTTGTTTGTATTTCATTGAGTTCAATTCTTAGGATTCTGCTTGAAAACAAAGAAATATTATCTTCTGGGAAGTCCAAGAGAACAGAAAAAATATCATTGTCTATTAGTTCCTCCTGCATTGTCCCTGTGTTCAAGAAACACAAAGAGGTGTCAGGAAGAAAAGAAAAGTTAACTCAGACTTATGGAGTAGTTTCTTGGTGTCAGACACAAGACTAGACACTTCAGATCCATCAGTCCACTTACAAGCAAAGCAAAAACATTAACAGGATTTCCTTTAGCCTTAAATGCCCCCTGAGCATGAGATGAAAGGAGATACACATTTTCCTCTGTAGTTGCTTCTGTGACCTAGGAAAGAATCACTTCCTCCAATCTAAAATGCTTTCTCTCTGATCCTTGCATGAGATACAGAAAGGTTATAGGTTTATAAGAATCATTATGCACTCCCAAAGGGGGGAAAACATTTCTGAGACACTCATGGCTCTCTACAAAGCCAGCCTTTGTCAGAAACAGAGCTACTACATGCAAATCACACAAAAAATACAAGGATCAGTCTGGGTGTCCTATGCTGGGATTAGAGAAGCCCACCACAGTTTCAAGCTTTTTACCTGAGGTCTAGGAATTTAACTCAGGCTTGAGAAGTGAACACTTTACTTGCTGAGTCATCTCCTCAGTCTCAAAACTAATTTTAAATTATTTATCTATCTATTTATTTATTTATTTGAGAGAGAGAGAGAGAGACAGAGAGAGCAGCAGACAGAAAGATAGTGAGTATGGTCATACCAGGGTCTCCTGCCACTGCAAATGAAATCCAGATGCATGTGTCACCTTGTGTATCTGTCTTTACAGGGGGTACTGGGGAATCAAACCCAGGCTGGCAGGCTTTGCAAACAAATGCCTTTAACCAAACTAATCTCTTTCAAACCCTCATTTTCCTCCTTTGAAATATTCAGCAGAGAAAACGTGATCACATACATAACTTGAGAAGCCATATTACTTACATTTATGATGCTGGTACAAATATGCATACTATTCTTTTTCATGATTAATATTGCCACTAATTTGCATAAAACCTCATCTGTGATAAAAACACTATTACTTCAGTAATAAAAATATTCTGAAAGTAAACTAGCTGACTTTTGGCAGTTTCAGATGGGTAGTGAAATACCTAGATCAGGAATAGAAACATTTGTGCGTATTATGTCTACTTCTCATTTACCCCAATAGTTAGAGGACTGGGAGTAGGATTAGGCTAGGAGCTAGAAAAATGTTTCAAAAGTAACTGATATTATCAAAAGTAATATTTTGAAGAATCCAAAGACCAAGTCTAGGGCTTGGGATGTAGCTAAGTGGTACAGTGCTTGTCTAGCATGTGCAAGGCCCTGGGTTCAATCCTGGGGGAGAGACAGAGCAAGCAAAAGGACTTCTTGTCAAAGGTAGTCTAGAAGCCTATGTCCCACACCCCCACCTTGTACATGGTCATGTTCTTAGGGGAGGAATTTGGAGGGGCTCACTCCAAATACTCTTGAGGTAAAAGCTACTCCTTCACCCTAATCATAAATGATTATCCAGTTGTCATTCAAGGAATTAGTGGGCAATAGTAGAAATAAATTAAAGTGATGTCACAGGAACTAAATAGAAAAATGACCCACTCATTATCTCATTCAATAAATGTTTACTGATTTCTAAAGATGGATTAGACACTGTGTTACTATTACAGTACATATAAAGATCAGAAAAAAACAGACATGATTATACTAGCCCTCAAAAGAGTTCATTCAATAGTCTAGTTGAAGAGAAATACTAATTAAAATTGCCATCAGATGCAAATTTAACATTTATACATACTAAGTGGTATAATAATAGATATGGTGCTATGAGAGGGTATCAGAGAAGGATTTGACCTTGTCAGGGAAATCAGGGAAGATGTGATTAAACAAGAAACACAGAAACATACAGCTGGCAAAGTTACCAAGAATGAGTGACTAGTGTATACACAGCCCCAAATATGACATCACAACCACAACTTGTAAGACTCAGGGAACTTTATAGAAGAGGAGGCAGAAAGAATGCAAAATCAGGAGACTAGGAAGTGTGGATACACAATGCTGTCTTCTGGATGCTGTGAGTTCATGGATCCCTCATGAACTCACAGCAGGTGTGGTCACCTGCATAAGATTGAATCTGTCCACATTTCAATATAGATGAATAAACGTGACAAGGGATGATTGCTGGACGAAGGGAAGTGGTGTAACCACTGGTGGGTTGCTCATTTTCCAGTAAATAACCTCCCACTCACCATTGTGCAAATGACCGTGATTTAACTCAGCAGGTCATAAAAAGCAGGAAAGTAGGGTGGGGATCCAAGGGGAAGAAGGAGGGATTTAGTGGGAGGAGAGGAGTGAGAGAGAAGGTATTTGGAGGAGTTCACATTGTATATATGTATGAAAGTGTCAAGAATCAAAAATAAATGAAGCAACCATCAAGTCCCCAAATGAAGTGAAACACAGAGTTTCAAGAAGCAGTTCAGATAGATACAAAGGTCACCATGGAAGAATAGTGCTCCTTTGACTTGTTGCTCAGGGGCACAGTATGAAATGAGGTTGGGAGACATCTGTGAGTCATGTGATGAGGGCTTTTATCTAAAGATCTAACTGAAAATACCCATGTATATAGCAAGGATATATATATATATATATATATATATATATGTATATATATATACATATATATATATAATTCTGCACTTAAATGTATGGTATATGGCATCATTTTGTTAGTGTATAAGATGCATATTTACATATATTTTGCATTGCATTATAATTCACTTAGAGTGAAATTTGCCCTTTTGAGATGAACAATACAATAGGTTTCAGTACATTTACTGAATTGTGAGACCATCAATATGATACAGTTGCAGAAAAATTTCATTATCTCCAAAAAAAAAAAAGTCCTATACCCACTAGTCATTACTCTGTTTGTTGTTCCTCCAGGCTCTGGAAATCACCAATCTACTTGTTCTCTCTATGGATTTGCCTGCTGTGGACTTTTAATATAAATGAAATTGTGGTCATGGCCCTTTGTGTCTGGTTTCTTTTACTTAGCATGTTTTCAAGGTTCATCCAGGCTATGGTATGTACCAGAACTTTATTTATGTTGACTGTCCAATAATATTTTATATATCACATTTTATTTATCTATTTGTTATCAATTAATTGGCATTTGAGTTGTCTTCCATTTTTTTTACTATTATGAATTATATTGGAATGAACATTTATGTTCCTCCCCACTACTCTAGTACATTTTTCCATCACAGGAGAGGCAAAAAAAGGCTAGCATTTCTCTCTCCTCTAGAGTTTCAAGGCTTCAGAGTAAAGAAATGACTCCTGTGACAGGTAGGTTTTGTTATCAACTTGATCTTTTTAATTATCTTAGGTAGGTCTCTGATGTTCACAGGAAGGCAGCCCTTTCAGTGGGGGGGCAGGATGTAAGGAGGCTCAGGGAAACTGGAAATTAACATCCCTTCCTGGCAGGAAGGAATTTCCAGAGACTCTGGAAGCCAACAAGTCTAGGATAGGGTTGCAAGACCCACCCTAAGGCTATAGAAAGGGGAAAGAAATCCCTCCTCCTGCCTCCCCGCCTGCCTGGCTGCTGGTGCTTGTCTTGCATCTCTTCATCTGCATTGGAAAGAAGCTTCCTTAGCCTTCCAGCCTGGACTGAAGATCAGTGGCTCCCCAGGAGGCCTTTAAACCTTCAGTGCTGGATTGGGACTGCTGAGGCATTCAGCCATATGGACTGAGCAGCAACCTGTTCCTTGACTCTGACTTGCAGACTGCTATTGTGGGACTGTCATGAGCCAATCCAATAAACCCCCTTTTTGGTTACTACAATTCATTCTGTTGGTTATGTTCCTCTAGAGAACCCTGACTAATACAACTCCATATTCAAAAATGTGCCCAAAGCCGGGCATGGTGGTGCACGCCTTTAATCCCAGCACTCAGGAGGCAGAGGTAGGAGGATTGCCGTGAGTTCAAGGCCACCCTGAGACTACAGAGTGAATTCCAGGTCAGCCTGGACTAGAGTGAGACCCTACCTTGAAAAAAAAATGTTCCCATCCTCATTTTTGTCTCCATACTTCTAGTTCAACAAATTGGATAAAATTCCTTGGCAATTTGGTGATTCTCACTATGGGATGTTTTGAACTGGTATGGAAGCATAATTGGCTGTCACAATTATTGAAGGTGGGGGGTGATTGCACTCAGTTGACAGAATCAAGGATATTAGATGTCTCCCTTTCTGGGTTTAGGACCATCCTTTGAATCATTCTGTTTACCTTGTTTGTAACAGTTTTTAGTTGTTGTTGCTTGTTTTTAGTTTTGGGGTTTTTTGTTTGTTTGTTTGGTTGGTTGGTTGGTTGGTTGGTTAGTTTTTCAAGATAGGGTATCCCTCTAGCCCAGGCTGACCTGGAATTCACTATGTAGTCTCAAGTTGGTCTCAAACTCACAGCAATCCTCCCACCTCTGCCTCCTGGGAGCTGTGACTAAAGGCATGAGCCACACGTCCAGCCTTGTAACAGTTTTATTGACCTATAATTCACATACCATGAAATTCACAAAACTGAAATATTATTCCACTGTTGGGTTTGGGGTTTTTTTGCATAGATTTAATAGGATATGCATTAGTTTTATGACAATTCCCCAGATATGGCAACAGATTTTCAATTTTAAAATACCTTTACCCAGGCATGGCGGCTCATGCCTTTAATTCCAGCATTGGAGGGTAGAGCTGAGATAGGAGAATCCCCTGAAGTTTGAGACCAGCTTGAGCTACAGAATGAGTTCCAGGTCAGTCTCAGCTACAGAGAGACCCTGCCTCAAAAAAATAATAACTTGATAATATTTTTTCTCTGATGTATTTTAAAGTCCTATTTCCAGGTTCTTTGGGGTCAAAAGAACTTGCAGTTTGTTTCGAAATGGTGATGTATTTTGCCATTGACTTTGTTTTTACAGTAGCCCTGCTATTTGATTTCTGTGTACTCTCCATTTTTTGTCACATGAACTCATAGTTTCCATAATGTAGGTTTTTAACTGATTTTTAATCTGATAAATGTCTTCTTTGCGAATGTACAGCAAGGAATGAGTAGCAGGGTACAGGAGAAATTCATGATGAAAATGAATATTCAATCCACATAAGTCACAGAGACAAGATTTAACAATAGACGGCTCATGCCATTACATTTTTTGATGAAAAATGTGTTGCAAATAAACATGTATCATGAACACTCCATCCCAGCACCATGGAGTCATGTATTAGATTTCAAACAAATTCATTCACATAGACAAAATCTTGTAAGCTTGATAATTTGACTAGCCTATGAAGCTTCTGCTAAAGGGGTCTTGTCTTCTTCAAAAATTTGAATCGTATGTGTCTAACTATACTTTATATCATAATCATGTAATTTTATATTACAATCATTTAATTTTTGTTTCTTCTCTTCAATAAGATTATGAAACGTCGCCAGTTCAAGATGGCTGACTAGCAGACAGGCCGTGTCTTTCGGGGAACAAGGGTCAGAGTTTTCAGCAGGGTTCCAGGTCATGGACGTCAGCTACAGCCACGCTCTGAGCTCCAGACACCTTTCGGCACAGGATCCTCATGACTGGAAGACGCCAATGAGGACCAGTACTCGCTGGAGGCAGATACAGCAAGAAAGCTGTGGCCCATCTAATCCTACCATCCAACTGTAGGCAGATAGCTGAGATCCTGGCAAGAGATGAGCCACCACAGTCATATTGTGGAGGATCCATATGGAACCCCACAGAAAATGATGGGATGAACAAGGGACTCATAGCCACAGCCATTCAATCAACACAGGATAAGCCAGGGTGACAGAAACCAACAATTTTCGACACAAAGACCCCTAAGCTCACAACATTAAAGCAGCCTTAATACTCACCCACCACGACTCAGGGAACTGAGCGGAAGAGGGGGTGGAAAGATTGTGAGAGCTGTGGTGGGGGAGACTATCCAGAGGCATGGCACCCCTCAGTAACAACACACTTGGGCCAGGAGAACCGGACTGAATACTAGGCTATCCATGGTCCCCTGCCACAAGGACTGATCCAGACGGCCCACTGAGGAGGATATCCAGCTGATTGGGGATGGGGATGGGGGGCATTGGGGAATTGGGGATAACAACTCATTGTTTGCCCACTAAATAATGTAATTCATTATGGACAATAAATATATATATATATTTTAAAAAGATTATGAAAAGTCTAACTCCAAAATTAGCAGGGTGGATTTTGTTTTAGGCAACACCAGCAATACAAAATTGCAAATTCTAAACTTATTAAATCAGAAGTTAAAGTTATACAAATGAGGAGACAGAGAAACTGAACAAATCTGACCCAAACGAGAACAATAGATTTCCCAACACACACACACACACACACACACACAAAAAAAAAAAAAAAAAAAAAAAAAACTTAAACCCCAATTTGTATTTTGAGTTTTTCATGTAATTTTTTAGCTTAAATTTAACTAATATATTAAAAAGATTAAAAATACACATCTATAGGCTACCATGTGGTGTTTCAAAACATTGTATGATATTTAAATCAAATTAAACACATGTATTTCTTTAAGGTAATGACATTCATTCTCTTCTCTTCCCGCCTTTGGAGATACCTTTACATTATCAACATTCATCTCACTGTGCAATAGAACATGAGAACATCTCACTCTTAACTATAACTATGTAACTGTAACATAACTAGATCTTTCCTCCTTGTCACCCAAGATGTTTTTTGTGTATTAAAAAATGTAAGGCAATGCCATAACCAATTTTAGAGTATTTAAAAAGAAGCACATTACCTTTCAGGTCTCATTACCCACTTCTCAATTCATGATCCTTAGGTAGCCAGAAATCTGCCTTCTCTATCTATGGATTTGTTTGTTAGGTATATTTCAGGTAATGGACTCATCCACGGTGTGGCTTTATGTGTCTGACTTCTTTCACTTAGCGTAATTTGGCTAAGGTTCATCTATATGCTATTTTTTTAAATATTTTTTTGGTTTTTTGAGGTAGGGTCTCGCTCTAGTCCAGGCTGACCTGGAATGCACCATGAAATCTCAGGGTGGCCTTGAACTCACGGCGATCCTCCTACCTCTGCCTCCCAAGTGCTGGGATTAAAGGCGTGCGCCACCACTCCCGGCGTATATGCTATTTATTGATGTACCACATTTCATTTAACTTTTCATCTACTGATGGATATTTAGGTTGGTTCTACTTTGGGTTACTATAGAGTTAGTATGAACAGTAATGGTATATAAACTTTCATGAAAGCAAATGGTCTTTTATTTTTCCTGGATATATGCCAAGGAGTGAAATGGAAAATGTCTCCATAGGCATTTTTAAATACTTGGTCCCCAGCTGGAGGTGCTGTTTGGGAAGGCTGCGGAAACTTCAGGAGGAATTGGGTCACTGGGAGTGGGCTTTGACACTTCATAGTCCAGCCCCACTTGCTGTGCTGTGCTTCCTACCATGCCTTCCCTACTATGATGGACTCTCTCTACCCTCTGGAACTCTAAGCCAAAATCAACTCTTTCCTTCCATAAGTAGCTTCTGGTCAAATACTTGTTCACAGAAATGAGAAAATAACTACACATGTGGTAACTAAACATCACCCTTTTGAGAAAAAAAGGCAGATTTTTCTAAATTGTTGCACCATTTTATAATCAGGCCTGCAGTACTTGAAGGTTCCAATGTCAATGTCGTTGCCAATAATCATTGTCTTTGTTTTTCTAGCCAGCTGTTGTACAGCAAATTCCTGTGCATTGAAATACTGCCTTCTGAAGGGAGGAGGGAGTACTAGTCAACAAGTCTGGGAGAGCTGAAACCTGAAAGGTCACAGGACCACCCCCAAGATTACAGGAGCAGTGAGCAGCTGTTGAAGGACAGACCTGACTAGTGTTGTGTAGCAATTTTCTCTGAAACATTCTCTCATGGGTGAAGAGGAAAGCTCTGGAGACTCAGGTCAACGAATCTGGAGAAAAGGTAGCAAGACCTCTCCCTGAAGCTATAGAAAGGGTAAACAATCGCTGAGGGGTGGGCTGGGGAGCGATTGTCTAATCAGCTGAGCTTCGGCTTCTGTGAGTCATCACCTCTGCTGAAGTGGCCTTTTTTTGTGTTGCAGAGCTGTTTTAAGTCACCCATGTAAGCAACTTCTCATCCCACTCTATAAGTGACCCCAATAAACTCACTGCTTCACCAAAATTAGTTTCAGTGCAATCAGGCTTTGGTCTGTTGTCTAAGCCCAATGGGGTAAATGGATGTATTTTCATCTCTCCAAGCACAGTGTTCCATGCATCTCTTGGCACCCACATGGGGACATGACACCTTCCTACTGGTGGTCTGGTATCACACTGTGATTTCATTTACATCTCCCTGATGGCAATCAGGGTTGGACATCTTTTCATGTATTTCTTGGTTGTTTGTATCTCTTTGCTAGAGAAATAGCATTGTACCTTTGCAATGCCCCACAATGTAAAGACATCCCATATCATTTTAGGTAGGATGGTGAACTATTTGTGCATGGCTGTAATATAAAGTGAATTCAAGAGAATGGGCCATCATGTAAACAATATCAACTATACCTTGCTTTACTTGGAAGATTTGCTTGTTATTTAAGAACATCACATCATAAGTAACAGGCAATATCCTCATGGTATTTGAACTGCTAGTGAACATTTCTTTCTTTATCAGTCTTCATTTATCCTTGTAACATGCAAGTATGTCCCAGACAGAATTTGAGACCTTTTGTTCAAAGACTTACACAGAGATCTTATTAAATGTTAAGAGTGAGTCACTTTAAAAATACTTTGCCATTTTTAACTGAAATATTTTAATGTTTTAGAATTAGCCCATGTTGTGAAAAATTACATATTAAATTATATTATTTTAATGGTCTATTATTTTTCAACCATACTTTTGTTTCTAGAAACCTGTCAAATAATCCCCTTGGCAGCCTTGTTTGATAATGTTTTTGTTTTCCAATCTGCCTTCTTCCTCTTTGCCTAATTAAGTATTTAGTATCCAAGTCTTTTTAGATACCTAAGATTAGATCTAGTAGGATTTTAAAACAAGAGGTATATTTTTGGTATGATATATTATTACTTTCTATGCAAGGTCATAATGAGGGGACTTTTTCTACAATGAATTAAAAATAACACAAAACAAATTTGTACAAACATCATACCTCCTCATTTTTGCCTTTTTGACTACCTGTAACTTCTCTTAGCTCTTATTCATGTTCAATTATAGTTATTTCCTCTCTTTTTCTACCATCTTCAAATAAGTCTGATCTCTTATTACATATACTAATTCTAGCTTAAATTTTCATTTCCACTCATGCTTCTGCTCTTTAATTTCTTGTATTTATTATACAAAATAGTTTCTTCTCTTAAATTCAAGTTTTTCCATTATTACAAGACAGAAGTATCTGATTCCATTAAATCTTCTAGTCTAGACATACCTAGGCACTTACACATTGAAATAGTTATTTAGACTATATTACTTTCCTTTTATTTCTTTTTTATGTTAGGTTAGGTTATTATGTTGATTTTTGAAATTATGTGGATAATTTTTATTATCTATGACTTTCATTTGAGGGTAATAAAAAGTCTTATAAGACATGAGTTATAGAAATGGGGCAGTGGGTCTGAGAGGGTTAAGAGATACTGGCCCGTCTACTTCACATCCTCCTCTGACTCTCAAGGGAGGAAAAAAGCATCATCTTCCCTGTGCTGTGGCAAGCTCTGTGATCTCAGGTGAGTGGTTTTGATTCTCCATATGCTAAAGGAATTTAGATAATCATCTCCAATCGAGCCTGGTTTCAAGATTAATGAAGTCACATAACTACTCTCATCCTCAGTACACTCAGCCTCCAGACTCAACTTCAGAAGTAAAAAATGACAAAAGTCATGATTTAAGGGACAGGTTCAAACGTGTGATATTAATGATTGCTAACTATAAAGGGCAAAGTAGGAGAAAATATAATCAGGTTTCATTCTATGAACTCCAGCTGCTGGGAAGAGAACCGACTGAGAAGCTCAAGAGCCTTTCTGATTTTCTTCAAACTCCAGCA